>JAIUZE010001130.1:0-31217 GCA_022085475.1 Heliosperma pusillum | reverse complement strand
GGAAACTCCCTCCATAGTCTTGGCTGTCTCCATAGTCTTGGCTAACATTCCTCAGCTTGAAACTCCCTCCATAGTCTTGGAAACTCCCTCCATAGTCTTGGCTGTCTCCATAGTCTTGGCTAGCATTCCTCAGCTTGAAACTCCCTCCATAGTCTTGGAAAATCCTTCCATAGTCTTGGCTAGCTCCATAGTCTTGGTTACCAATGCTTACCCCTTGATCCCCCTTGGTTTGTCCCTTGCCCCCATTGTTGAATTCTGCCCTGCCTTGTACCTCAGCTCCTGCTGCACCAAGAAGTGAGAATAACAATGGGGTTCCCACAAAAGCATAACCTTGTATGACAATTGACTGATGAGGTATTATTCAATAACCCTTGTGACATTTTTCTGTACAAAACACCCAAAAAATACAAATTAACAATTGACATTTTTCTGTACATTTTTCTGATGAGGTATTATTTAGCTACTTAAAAAAAACTGAGATCCATTATCAATCAACATAAAATACAAAATTAATGAAACGAAATTAAAGAAAACAAGAGGATAACTAACCTTTCAATATGGTACTTGATAATAATTGAGATTATGGTGGAAGGAAAAAAAGAAGCAGGGTAAGAAGAAAGAAGATGGGGTAATAAGAAAGGAGAGAGATGGATAAAAGATATAGAAATAAGAAGAGGGGTAGTTTGGTCATAACTTTTATGTTTTGGACGAAAAGTTCAAATACAACCGGAATATTCTATTTTAAGTGACCGGAAAAGGGGATTGGTAGCAATTTGTATGCACTATTGCTTAGTAAGGTAGTAATTTTAGGAGTTTGTTTTATAAGGTAGTAAATTTTGAAAAGTGGTATTTATAAGGCTGTAATAATTAATTTACCCTTGTTATTATGCTCCTCCAAAAAGTTGGAAGTTATTATGATGAATGGTATAGCATCAACCTTACCACAAATATGAGAACATTTACATATTCTCGATCCATATCAATCCGGGCATGACATCCACAATCGTTCCATTAAATTATTGTGATCGCGGAGGCGGGAAACCTATTCATCATCACTTAACACGGAAATTGTGTTGAATCCTCTAAAAAAATATGGACCTAATACAATAATATATGTAGACAAAGTATTAATTCGGAAATAATTGTATTTATGCGCTATTTATAAGGTTATGCTCAAATATAAAGTCATCAACTACGGTGTGTAAAATATGGGCTAGTTATTAATACGTCTTAAAAAGTATGGTTCATACTATCTATCAAAGTGTAGATACCCTTTAGGTTTTCTAATGTATCATCAGCGCATTAATAAGTGAGGAAACTATATATAGTTACCTGAGTTATGAACCCTCGTAGCACACAATAACCTAATCTCCTCGCCTCCCATCAGTAGAGAGATCTCTTTGGTATGCGTGTCTAGTACAAGAGCTAACCATGAAGATCGTCCCTCAGAGGGCGGTTCATCCCAACCTTTCGTCATGAATTAAGGTACGTTTCTGCATCTAATATTTACCGAATAATTTAGTATGAAGGTATTGGCCTTTAGTCGGATTATCAAATCTAACAAATCATCCATTCATCGGGCTTGTTGAACAAGTGATACAAACAAGCCCACAACAAGTGAGTTTCAATCCTAAGACTAATTGTTGATTGGAAAAGTAATCCAGTATGCCCACAAACCTATCACAAATTTTCATTTAAGACGGAATCTCGTATCAAGTTTAAGACGGGTCAAATATATATCAAATCACCCAACTTATTGCATAGAAAATAACAAAAATTCTGTATTTATTACCAACATGTGATATTATATGACCCGCCTTGTATAGAATGTCTACTAAGTAACTACTCTTAATTTGGCAATGTGACACTTCTCCCATACATACATGAGAATCAGCATGTTTTGCTTAAGACGGGACGAACCGTCTAAAAATTTTAGACGAGTCAAGCCCCCTCACAAGAAAGCAAGTGGGACACACACTTGCTTTCTTATGAGGAGACCTGACCCGTCTGAAATGAGAATTTGTGCATGAGAATAGGCCTGGAGCTCAACAAATTAGAATGAAAGGAATAGTCAAGCCCCCTCACCCTTGCTTTCTCATTTGTGACGGACACTTTTCGTCACAAGCTTGTGACGGAGCAAATGTGGTCATTTTTATGGAAAATGTAACCATTATATGACTGATAACATATTATGGATGATTACTTTTTATCATAAAATGGTCACATTTAGTCCGTCACAAGCTTGTGACCAGTGGCGGACCTAGAGCCTTATAATTGGGGGTGCACATTTAATTAATTTTTTTTTTGCGTATAATATAAAAAAATAGCTAATAATTAGAATTTTTCGTGTGTTAAAACTTTTGGTATCATCCTTGAACAAGAAACAATAAAAACAAAAAGCCGCATCTTTGTGGAAGCAATATTCAAGCCAATCATATGACTTACACCAAAGAACATTGAAACGACGTTTCTTTTTACCGATTAACTTTTGAGGTAATTTATCATTGGATTTTGGTGTACAAGGCCCCTTCTCAATAAATCTCCTTCTCACATCATCTTGTGCATTGACCGGATAAGACAATATTGGCACCCGTTTTCCGGATCATTTGGTAAATTATACTCTTCTTCATTGTTTTAATCAAGTTCATCAAGTTCCTCATCTTGAGACTCTTGCTCATTGTGAAGAGATGACAAATGAGGTTCTTGATTGTGAGAAGTTGATAAAGGAGGTTCTTCATTGTTATGAGGCGATAAAGAAGGTTCGTCAATGTTAGGTTCTTGAATATTTTCATTAGGTTCACTATTTTGAGAAGGGGAAGATGATGAAGAAGCTTTTTGTGCCTTTCTTTGTGAATTCCAAAACGATTCTAAACTTTATATTTCTTCATCTAAAATTAAAAAGAAATCTCAAATTAGGAAATGGGATTATAGGAATCCATTATTTTAATTGAATTTTTGTAAACTAGGGTTTCACTCTTTCAATTTTTATGAATGGGCATTACTAGCAATTAGTAAAATAATCAAAATTCATAAACAAAAATCACAAATAGACACCCAACAATCAAACTATATAAGTAATTAATCAAACTATCAAAAACAATTTCAATTTTCAAACTAACTAAATAACACAATTAGAAAAAATGAAATTAGGGTTTGAATTAACAAAACCTTACAACAAAACCTTACAGCAAGAAGGCACGGTGGCCGGCGGCAAGGAGGCACGGTGGCCGGCAGCAAGAAGACAGGCGGTCCTTGGTTGGTCAGGCGGGATTTGTTTTTTGGGAAATGTCGAATGGGTTTAAAAATAAGAGAGACTTGGGATTTGGGCAGTGGGGTAGCCGGGTAGGATAGAGAAAATAAAAACAAAAACTGCGTGCATAGAGGATAGAACCCAGGACCTTCAATATTGAAGACTACTACTTTAACCACTACGCCACTTGAGAATTTATGTAAATTATAGAGCACATAATGTTCTTATTCTTGAGTTTACAGTTTTTTAAATAAAAAAAAAATTCCGAAAACCGAGGGTGCGCACGTGCGGTGCTGTGCGCACCCCTCGGTCTGCCACTGCTTGTGACCGTCTCAAGAGAGACCAACTGTAATAAATATACCAAAAACACCTCCCTATCCACTTATCTATTACTAGGTAGCTAGAATCAACCCAAGAGTGTTGTGACTTAGCTTGTGAGTTCCGTGAGGCAACTACAATTACACGTATACTCATAACTCACAAATTTCCAATAATCTTTGACCGTCTCCACTTTACATCAATACCAGATTATCGGGACCTCATTGCTTCAACTTGATTGCACCTAAGCAAGCAAGCGTGCGATCGAGCTAAGTACCCAACTTTGTTCTGAACTATCTGGACTTTTCCTTATCCAAGACTTATTATTGTTGTAATAAGTTGTACAGTTTGTGAGTTGTTACCAATTCAATTAATTCTGATGTGAGTTCTGGATTGTTATGGGCTTCCTGGCACCAAATTAATTAATAACTAGATAATGATACGGATAGATAGGATGGAGTACATCACTCTCTAGTATTATGAACCAAGGCCCTAGCTATATGCCTATATCCCAGATGGTCGGATCTAACCGACACTTTGATGCGATCCAAAATAAATCGGATGGAAAAAGGATACAAAGACGAGATTTTTGTAAAGAGAGTTTGATATCGCTACTCTTCAAGTACCATTTTCACCTAGGTTTACTGCCAGTACATGAAAATTTCCGTACAAATTACTCCGACAAGGATGAATTGAAGATAAATTGGAGTACTAAACAGCCCCTTTCAATTTTTTTTTGCTATACATACCACACTTAAATAGTCAAACAGTGTGTGGTCTACACGATTAATATGTACCTCGAAAATGAGTTTGTAATGCAAATATATCGACTAAATTAATGTAATAACTTATTTTAATGTAATAATAATGTGAGAGTAGTGACACTTCGTATTACATTTTATTATATTACGTATGTTCATCATCATTCCGAATGTCATTTTGTAATGCACATGTCATCTTTTTAATTTTATTATCTTTGTACGTTCTTAGAAGTTACTGTTATGTTTTTTGTCAATTGAGTATTGAACCTGTGATATTATCCAGTCTTTGTAATGTTTAAAAAGGAAATTATAATGTAATGTTTAATGTTAATTTTTTTTCCTCTATTATTAAGATATGAATATCGGATCTTATTCTATTATCATTAAAAAATTCAGGTACATTTTTGTCAATTAACTTATTGCTTTTACTAGTAGTTTGTCAATTAACTTGGTTGTTGTCTCAATCGTGTAATCAATTAATGTCTCCTTAAATTTTCCCTAAATTTAATTGAGTCACAACTCAAAACTCCTACGGAGTAATACATATCGTTGTGCCGCTTACTTCTTGTACCATATAGAATTTGGGTATTTTTTATATCTTTCTTCACAATAGTGATTACATGCTACGAAGTATTTATTAGCTTGATCTGTCTGCTTGATTAGCATTTGCTTATTACATATTCACACGTATTTATTGATTTAATCATTGGTTTTTACATGCTATTTACTACCTTAATCTATCTCCTTCGTTATAGGGTTTGCTTATTACATATTCATATGTATTGATGGATTTTAATCATTGATTGTTTCTGAGGTTCTGAGGTTCAAAGACGTGATTGTATCCATAATAATGGAGTTGTGATTAATCATTTATTCATTTTAACGAAAGTGAGGAATGTATTGTCAACTTTAATGCTTTAAATTTGTGGATCACATGTTTATTTAAATCATATGAATACAAGAGTATTATTATTACCATCTAAATTATACTCCATCTTATACGGTATTGTATATTTGTATATCACTTATTAAATTAGTCATGTGCTTTAATTTTTTTTATTAGATATGAAGTTATATATATGGTCAACAAATTTTAAAACAATTGACATATTATAAAATTTTAGACCCGAAGTTCCAAATGATATATTTTATAAAGATGAGCAAATTTGTCCACATTATGACTTTGACCAGAAGTTCAAAGTTTTAAAAGACATACTTTGGCCTGAAGTTCAAAGTTTTAAAGGTGTATAATAATTTAACACCGTCTCATAAGTAAAATATATTCATATTATATGAGTATAAGTGGCCAGAAGTTTACATGTAAATGCTTGTGACCAGAACTTCACAGCTTCGATTTTTCAACTGCATATTGAGTTTCAAATGAAAAAAGCGGTCTTTAATAAAGGGAAAATTATTTCTGAATTGATTCTCGTCCACCTAGGTTGATCAGTATAATGAAATCTAAAATCTCATTCATTCCTTGAAGTGAATGTGACATCTCATTAAGACTCTGCCTATAGCATAAAATGAGAACAAGGCATAATATTAAGCCTAATATTTCGGCCTGAATTGAGCCTAATAATGTGGCCTTTGGTGAACCAATTGATGAAGCCTTTATTGAGCCGAATTCGATTAGTGAAGGAAAATATTTCATGAAATGTCAAGTTACGCTCATATCTCTATATAGGTAAAGAAAAATAAAATGAGGATATACGAGTTGATTGATATTTTTATTATATGGCCCGAAGTTCATATTATTTTTAGACACTGAAACTATGACCAGAAGTTCATAATGCTTACATATACTAAATTATGACCTGAATTTCATAATGTTTACATATATTGAAACTGTGACCTGAAGTTCACAGTGTTGATAAATTCTCACATTTCATATAGTGAGTATTATTTGAGTATCATAATGATGAAGAATAAACTTGATGTTTATACATGAATATTTGCAAAATATAAGATACTCTTAAAAGTTGAGAATCATACCAAATCAATTCAAAACCATTCCCTGAAGCGAATGAGATATCATGCTTTGAGTATGAAATATATTTATCATTCATAGAAATAATGTAGTCATTAAAATACTATATATAGTATCTCGTATACAAGTGACATGTGATCAAATTACTTAATATTATGAAGAGAATGATCACTATAACTCGTTGAATTCACATCCTCCCCTGAAGGGACAGATCAATTATTAATTGAGTTTAACTGAGATTATTCAAAGATCAGTTATGATTTGTTCATACTACACGAAAGAGCAATGTATTATATTACCTGAAGGAATATTGTTATATATGTATGTTTAGTCTTGTCAATATAAATAAGACACTAGTGAGTGTGTTATATCACATCTATTTTTATCTGGCTAGATACAACAGACTTAATTTGAAGTCGTATGTTGAAATGTTGCTAGCTGGAAGTTTAGCACTGTAATTATAGTCAACTATAAATTTGGCACGTGATATGACATTGCTAACCAGAAGTTTAACAAGATGAATAGTCAACTAGAAATTAAAGTGGCGTGTGATATTAATTATTTATACACAGCCAAGTGCTTATAAAATATCGTCATAGATTGTGGACGTCAAACTAAAAAAAAAAGTTGACATTAAATTGTTAAGATGTGACGATTGAGGCCATCCGGGTTCTTATTATACCCGTTTTGATAAACCTGAAGTTTATCCTAGAGAAAAGATAAGTGCTGAAACTCTCTCGTGTAGAAATTTCATTAAAGGCAAGACACTACAGTGAGATTGAGTATATTTTATATTGGAGATATAGACATAACTCATAAGTTTAATAAAGAACTGAAATGTTTGTGTATGGATTGACACTCTATTGAATGACTTATAGCTTCATAATGATTTGTTTGAGTAGTTCTTGTGATCAAAAATCACATTTTGATTATTATATAAAATCGTTGATCTGCCAAATTGGGCATTGTGATTCAGCACATTAGAAATCCAACTGCATTATATGTTACTCCCCGAAACATTTTGTTATTGTACAAAAGTGTCTATATCAAAGTCTCATTATGATATGAGAAATTTAGATCTAAGGTGGATATCATGATTTATTGCCTATTAAATCTATTTGTTATTGATAGTTTTTACCACCTTAGGGGGAGATGATAAGGAAAAGCTGGTAAAAACGGACAAATAAGTTATCCCCAACTGAACCTGAAGTTTAGCGGTTTGTTTTCAATATGAAATACATCAAATAGAGGTTCATAAAATTAAAAATGAAGGCATTCATTTAGTTATGAAGATGTATTACGATACCAGTTTGATCACCTTTTTTAAATGTGACATTACATTCGGATCTATGATTTAATTATAGACAGATTAGCCCTATTTGTGGTATAGCATGCTATAAATAAGTCATAGATATTATATGTAATGAAAATTGAAATTCTTGTCAAATTGAACAATAACCACACATGAAATGTAGTGTGGAAGTCATATCGGTTCACATATTTCAAATAATAAGAAAATGACAAGTAGGAGCAGTTGGTACTCTTATAGAGTAAAGAAATTTGTATGTTCCTAAAGTGACATAAATATCTGAATGATAATAGATGGCCGATGTAGAGAAGAAATGGTACCCTATGTATTCAGATATCACTTATCAGTACTGAAAATATCAAGAGACGTTGAAATTATATCAATATGATTATGGAACCGATATGCATTTGCGCGCGGAGTTTAATGGACTAGAAAGTGGGGATATTATATGTAAGTCCTAATTTTGATTGTCGACATATAATCTTTGATTATAAATGATCTCATGAACCTGAAGTCCATATATTGACCTGAAGTCAATTGAAATTATAAATATTGGAAAAGATACTATATAGTTTGTATTTTGAGTCATCATCATGTGCATGTAGATAATAAATCATCATTGCATATTAGTTTAGTGTATATATTCTTTTTATTGCATTGTTATTAAAAGATGTTATTTAGGAATTTGTTTTATATCGTATGTATGCACTTGTTTCATAATATTGTTTATGGATAAATGTTTAAAGGAGAATTATATTTTACTCCTACGAGGATAACACTCTAAAGGAGCCTCTTATGAATGATTATTATCAATTGAGTTTTGAACTCATGATAAAATATATGAACCTTTACAATACAATTGAAAGATATCGTGATTAGTTCCAAAATGGAACATCAAAACTCATTTAAATTTTATTCGTTGTCTCAACCTGCAGTTTGAGCATATGAGAATTCAGATTTGTATGACACGTGAATAAGTTTATGGTCCAAAAGTACCATGACGATTGGATAATAATGTAGTTAAAGTCTATAATGAGGATGTCAATCCAATGGTTTAGCAAAGAAAATCACTTAATGTATAAAGTGGATTATTATTATCCAACAATTTGGTTGATTCTACCATAGAAATCCAATATATGGATGATTTCAACACTCTTTTTCCCTTCGACTAGGTTTTTTGTCCCAACGGGTTTTTCCTATTAAGGTTTTTAACGAGGTGGCACTACAAACGCATTATTGATACGCTATAGTAATGATTTTTGAGATGACAATTATTTTAGACATAATATTATGTCATGTTATGAGAAGAATTGAAATTATTTTCTCTCACTATTTGAAGTATTATTTGAACAAAGATTCAAGAGTCATCATAAATGACTACATCTTACGAGTTCTAAAGCAATTTGAAGATTGAAATTATCAAGGATATGAAGATATCAAGTTTATCAACTACAATGGATTCTATTCAACGATTGAGAAGTTGCGTCAAAGCATGATTCATTTGAAGTTATATACAGTCATGTTATCATCAGGGGGAGGGGCATGCGCTATACTCTTTTTCCTTATCTATGGTTTTGTCCCACTGGGTTTTCCATGGAAAAGTTTTAACGAGACAACTTGTTATGCGTGTTTGGAGATTATTGTACGCTTTTCCTTTCTAGTGTTTTTCCCATAGGGTTTTTCTAGTAAGGTTTTTAACGAGGCATGTTCTTCAGTAATGGACATCCAAGGGGGAGTGTTATGAAATATTATTATATGGATGTCCATATCTTATAGGATACTAGAATATATTATCTTATGGAAACTCTACCCCTATTATATGTGTATATGTACCCCTTATAATGGAATAATAACACAGATCTGTCTCCCTACTTTCTCTCTATGTTTCCCCTTCCTCTTTATTTCACAACATTACTCCCTTTTATAAACCATTTCTCTAAAATTACTCCCTTTTATAAACCTTTTTTTTTTTTTCTAAAGTTACTTACTTTAATAATTTTTTTAAAAAAATTAACACCAATAACTTTCACTCAGATTAAAAACTGCATCCATTTTCAGTCTCTGGTGATAATTTCCGTCAAATATTAAATTTTCTGTTTAGAAGCCACATTTGATGATGAAAATGCCCATGCTTATGATATTCTTATATACTTAGGCCTTTAACTCTCTTCTCTCTCAACCCTGTCAATTCCTTTCAACTTTTCTCACTTCCTATTTTGCCCCCAAATCAAGTAAGATTAATTGACGGACGTGTTGATGAAACCGTTTTCTACAATAATAGTACAATACTTCACATAAGAGAGACAAGGATTGGATAATACAGAAACATAATTACAAACCAATAAATTAGGGTTTACAAATCTAGAAATTAGGGCAAATACGAAATTATACTAATTGAAAAAAAAAAATTAAAGACGAATGATAACGTAGATATACTTATATTCAACAAAGTAACTGTTATTATACGATTCACAAAGCAATCTGGAAAAGGTTAGTACAGAACAAAAATTCCCATAATTTAAATATTATACAACAAACAAAGTAAACCAGAAAATTTACATATATCAATAACTTTAATTGATTAGGCGAGGTTCACAAAATATGGAGATTATGTTGATTGACTATGAGTGTGAGCAAATTTGGGGGAATTTTGAGCTAAAAGAAGGATGTGGTTATCTTAAAATTAGAGAGAGAGCAAAGAGAGAGAAGAGAGTAAATATGAGTGTTTAGGCCATACACTTGGTGTATCATCTAGTATTAGAACGGTATTCTCAAGCTTTTGTAACACATTTAGGTTTTTCTGGTGTTTTACTTGGCATTCATCACAGGAGGTTATTCGCGAATTCAAGTACTTAATTTTGGGATCAAGAAGGTTGGCCATCTCGAGGGCATAAGGACGATCACCCATGGTAAAAATGTATAACTCATACATCTTACTTGCTTCGTCTAAGAACGTTCTTACAAAGGGTCTTAGTTTAGTCATTATACCCATATGTTCGAGTCGATAAAGCCCATTTTTTAAAGCATCTCCAGGAGAAGTCGATCTTAGGGTTTCAAGTAATAACAAAAATATAACCAAAAACCTCTCAAAAACCTTAAGCATGCTATGCTAACCCTCACTTCACCTCCATTTGTCGACCCTTCATTACTCTCTCTAGTGTTTCTCCAGAGTAGGCTGACTGGCTAGACTTGTCGTGAGTCTCCAAATTAGTATTTTTATTCACTACTAACTCTAACAATAGCAAGGGTAAGTAGGGGCCGATCCCACAATGAAGGTGTTTTGTTTATTAAATGTGTGCAAAAGCAAGTAACTAAATGGGGGTTTTGATATGTTGATGTTCTTAGTCTCCTAAAACAAAATTGAAATGAAATATAAAGACAATATAAATAATTGAAAATGTAGAACAAATATGAGAATGATTCTTGGACCAAGTAATTTCCACCAATAAGTTATGAATTGATCATTGACTCTTCCAATCTATTTCAATATTGAATACTTTGCTATGAAGTTGTTGACTTCTAATTCCACTTATGAATAATTATTAGTTACAAGCGTAAACAAATAGTCCTTACAATATCGTCAATTTAGTCAAGCGCTCAATTGTGTCGAGATTGTAGATTAAAGCGATGGAATTTAGAAAAGATAAATTAATGAAGAAAACAAGCGTTGCTTCACTTTGGTTCATACAAATTTAGTCTTTTATAATTCAACGATGATGAAAAGCATACGAATTGATGAATTATAATTGCTACAATGGAATAGATAAACAAACAAAAGATTCATTCATCTAATCTAGCAATGGTTAATTAACTAATGACAACTAGTTGATCATTCTAGGTGCAAAATTAACAAACCAACAATAATGCAAACTAAATTTGATATTCTAATAATGAAATAGAAATAGAATAAGAGTCTTACAATTCAAACTAACTTGGCTTCAAGAACTTGTTCCAAGATGTAGACTTTAGCCTTCCATACAAAATAACTAAAACAAACTAGAAATTGAAAGTATTTTCTATGTATTATGATGATTAAAAGATGGAAGAAGATATTGTCTAATTTGATCAACAACCCTTCCTTTTATAGGTCTTCATAGAGCATCTTCATAAGCCCAATTAAAGCCTCATAAAACCTCATAAAGTATGAGCATAATTACCGAATTAAAGAAGAATTAGAGTAGTCGTCGGAATCAAATGCTGAGCCGCGCCCCGCGGCTTTTTGCCGCGCCACGCGGTTAATGGATCAGCCATATTTGCCGCGCCCCGCGGCTCCTTTGAGTGACGCTTCCTCTTCTTCACTTGTTTCCATGCTTTGACCTTCATCTTTGGGCTTTGACTTGCTTCAAATTCAACACTCTCATGACTTCCTTAGCCCAATAACAACCTCTAAAGAAGCCCTTCTCCACTCATAGAAAGAAATCAATCCAATTACCCCATTAAAACACACAAGTCCATTACAAAACCAACACTCAAGTCATAAGCACTAAAATCGCCAAGTATTCTTCTCAACCTATCATTTAATCATCAAAATAACTTTATTAACCCCTACTAAACTAGACTAATCACTGACAACGCTCTTATCCTTGGATGCATTCGATTTACCCTCCACCCGCCACCTTAACCTCTAACCAGCTTAACAAATAAAAGCAATCCTACCTAATTGCTTTCAGCGCCTCCACTCTCTCTTTAACCCCCCCTCCCCTCGCGCCCATTGTCATGCCAAACCCGCCCAACCCAAACTCTCCTCCCTATATTTCTGACCTCCGTATTGACCTTCCACCCATCGTTCTTCATTCCCTTCACCTGAAATGGTCAAACAACCTCATCTTCAAGATGGTTGGTAAATCCTTTGAAAAAAAGTCACCTCCAAAAAAGTTTATGCGCTCTCTGGAAATTGAAGGGAAGAAATTAACTTCTTGGTTTAGGCAAAGTTTTTTTTTCGTGTAAATTTAATAGGAAAGATGAGCAAGAATATGCCATGAGTAATGGACCGTGGTTTATTCAAGGACACTATCGCCATGTTCAAGAGTAGGTTCCTGAGTTAGGGTCTCCCAAGCATAAATTCAATTTATTCCAACGTGGGTGATTCTATCAGAGGTGCCAATGAAGTTTCATAGAATCGATATTCTGAATACCATTGGCGACAAGCTTGGAGGCTTTATCAAGGCCGACACAAATGAAGTTCAATACAATTTGGCAAAATACGCCAGAATCTCTGTTCGTTTTGGTCAATCAAAACTGCCCCCTCAACATATTTGGATAGACTCTTTTCATTAAGAGATTCGTCTAGATAAGAAACCGATTATTTGTATACTATGCAAAAAAGTGTGCAACGGAAAATGCAAAATTCATAAAGGAAATATTTGAGTTTCAAACCCAGTAGCTTCGAAAATCAGAGATAAAAAGTCTTGGTCAATTGTGATGAGTTAGGAAAGAATTCAGAAGAAAATTCTTGGAGTCTAAGTAACTAGGAAACCTAAAGTTGGCTTTCATTCCCAGCAAAAGCTTAACCATACAAAAACGAGTAAAGGCCTTATATATGATTACTCATCTCGTGACTTTATCTTGAATTTCACTGATCCACACCATCCGTCAGATCATGCTGAACTAAACTCAAACCTTTCTCATCCAACGATCAATAGCCTTGCTAGGCCAACCAACTTTTTTTTATTTCAAATGAGTTATCTCCCAACTCTTTTATCCTTAACCCATTAAATCCTTTATTAAAAATATTTTATCTCTTACCACAATCTTCACTCTTCCTCCCACGTCACCAAAAAAACCCCTCTAAAAAAATGGACCACATCAAACGCCACGACCTAATTCCTCCCACAACCCCACAATACACTCCTTCAACTTCCGTATTATGACCACCATGAATGTGATGAACATCCTCTACAAAAAGACCTTTCCCAACTTGCCTCTAAGTGTCTACCTATCCATCCTCGACCTTAAAAAAATCTCAGCTCTGAGCTTTAATTTTCTACCCTAGCCTACCCAGAATTTCCTCTAAACCAAATCCCTTTCCAACCAATCTTCTCCTAGACTCGCCACCTCTTCCTGTCGCTCAACTTCGTCAGCTAATTGCAGCACCAAATATCGTGCCAGTAGAGCTACTATTCTCATCAATGGTGGATCTGACATCACCATCCCCGATCAAAGTGCCATATTCTTATTAAAACTGATACCCCATGACGCAACATTGCCAAATCCTTTAAATTTGAGTCCTACTGGTTTAGTGAACCCTCCTTCTTTGCCCTCACTTTCTCTGTTTGAGTTAGAACTAATGATACTTTTGACAATAAGCTCACTGCCCTTTCGTGTGCGCTTTTGAACTGGGCTAAAATTAGTATAGGGAGCCTTAACAATAAGAAAAATAGACTCTTTGCCATGTTGAATGGCATTAAAAAAACTCATGCCTTCATCCTTTCTCCTCTTTCCTTCCCAACCTTAACAATATTCTGACCGTTGTCCTTAATTTGATCCTTGAGCATGAGAAATCCTTTTGGAGGGATCAATACCTTTACGATTGGTTGACCAATGGTGACATGAATACCAATTTCTTTCACAAGTCGGTCATCCATCGCCGGAGCACCAATAAAATTATTTCCCTTCAGTCTGATGTTGGTGACACCATTTCTTGCCCCTCGGCCCTTAATGACCATATTATTGATTACTTTTCCACCCTCTTCAGCTATAACCTCTCTGTTGCTAGCCTTTATACCCCTCACATTTCCAACCGTCTTTTCCCTTACTCCATGCCCTCCGCTGTAGAGATTAGGGAGGCTCTTTTGTCCTTAGGTTCTTGGAAAGCTCCCGGGCCTGATGGGTTCCATGCGGGATTCTTCAAACGATGTTTGGATATTGTCGGAAGGGACTTGGTTGCTTTTATCTCTCACATCTTTAAAGAAAAACCTATCCCTCTGTCTATTAATAAAACTAACATTTCCCTTATCCCTGAAATAGCCCATCCCCAGAATATCAAACAATTTAGACCCATTAGCCTTTGTAATACTTCGCATAAAAATTGTGACCAAGATCATTGTCAATCGTCTGAAACCTTTTATGCAATAACTCATTTCCCCTTTCCAGGGTAGTTCCATTCCTTGTCGCGACACCGGCACTAATTTCATCATTGCTTCCGAGATCTTGCACTCCATGAAAAGGTTTAAAGCTAGTGGCGATTGGTTCGCTATTAAACTTGATCTCGAGAAGGAATTCGATATAATCGAGTAGAGTTTTATCCATAAATGCCTCATTAGATGTCGTATTGATAAGGAAACCATCGATCTTATCACGAGTTGTGTCTCCTCCTCCTCCTCCTCTCAAGTCCTTATCAATGCCCCTCCCTGTCAATTATCTTTACCCCCTCTAGAGGCATTCATCAAGGAGACCCTCTGTCTCCCTTTATCTTCATAATTTTCATGGATGCCCTTTCTGTTAGGTTCATATACCTACACTTAAGACATTTCTTAAGTAATACTAATTAACATTTTAATTAGCTTGAAAGATCTAGTTATATGCTAACTATATAAAACAAAGATAAGGAGAAAACATGTTTCCTCACATTGGTTTTGGACGAAATGGGCACAAGAGTAAGACTCCTTCTTACTCTTGTTCTTGAGCTTAAATGATTATGGAATGATTTTTTTCAAGCTTCAAGTATATAAGCACTCCAATAAGTTGCACCTAGATTATCCCAAATCTCCACATATATCATATACTAGATGATACATATGGAACCCTTAAATAATATTACTAATACAACTATTACTACACTTAGTAATATTGTGAATCTTGTTAGTAATATATGAACTAAGTTTTCTTGCAACAACTTCTAAAAGTTGTAGTAGCATAATATATTGTAGAGAGATAAGCAAAGATCAGTGAAGAAGCATAAGATTTGTGAGTGGAAAAATGAGAACTTATTCTCAACTCATGGGACAAGGGGGCCGACGGTTTTGGGACTTGGGAGGGGACAAGCATGCTTTGCTTTTTCTCTTACCCAAGTCTCTAGGGTCGACTATAGTCCTTAGGGTGTAATTATGTTGTTTATCTCATAAAACATACAAATAATTACCACCCTAATTCTCATCACCAAAACCGACACACATGAGGTAAAATGGACTTCCATTTTAACTTTTACATTTTGTCATTTGTCATATGTGTGACTAGGGGTGGCAATCGGGTCAGTCGGGTCGGGTTCGGGTCGGGTCATGTCGGGTTCGGGTCGTATCGGGTTCGGGTCGTATCGGGTCAGACAACCCTTTCGGGTCGGGTCGGGTCGGGTTCGGGTCGTTATCGGGTCGGGTCATTTTCGGGTCAAATGATACATCGGGTCGGGTCGGGTTTGGGTCGGGTCGTAATCGGGTCCGGTTATTTTTTCGCAATATTTCAATATTTTTCCATTAAATCTAGTTTTAAATTATTATTTGGTTTAATTAATTCATTATTAAGTCAAACATATCAATTTAAACAATAAATCACTTTCATTTTGATCATTATTAAGGTTAATAATTGTCAGAGCGTCAATTTAATCGGGTCAATATCGGGTCGGGTCAATGTCGGGTCGGGTTCGGGTCGGGTTCGGGTCACTGATTTTCGGGTCGTCAACGGGTTACGGGTCGTCATCGGGTCGGGTCGGGTCGGTTTCGGGTTGCAGTATTCTCGGGTCGGGTCGGGTCGGTTTTGCTCGGGTTTCGGGTCGGGTCACTCGGGTCGGGTCAGACTTGCCAGCTCTATGTGTGACATGTGACAAGTTGCATGTAATTATGCTTATAGAAGTATATTTAACTAATTAAATATAATCTTATAACAAATAAATTACACTTAACATTTTAAGTAATAATTTATAATTACATGTATGTAAAAAGGGTTATCTCAAATATAGTTAATATAATCTACAACTTATTGTAATTATAATCAACCAATCATTCTCATCTTTAGTGTTTCATAAACATTAATCAATCTTAGTAATATAACGATTTAATTACTAAATCGAATCTTATTTAATCATATTACAATAAGATATTATTCTCTCTTATTAATTTAAACTTGTTCAGTTCAAGGCATTAATCAATCTATATCACCATACAATTAATTAACTTTCATAATTAGGGAATCGTCCTTTTGGTGTGACCCTAAGGGATCAACTGATCACCACCGTCATACAACAGTAATGTCAAACTCTAGTATGCCAATCATTACCGATTAATGTGGACAAGTTGACTATAATGTTAATCATCCCTTTGTATTCTTGTTAATGAGATTTAATTAAGTGATCGCACTATTGTTGAGGACACTTACTCCAACACTTTCTTCTGCCATTACCCAGTTGTGCATCGACAAGGACTGGACTTCGTTCCCGGTTGGGAAAGGAGGAGCCAATTTCTCCCACCTCCTCTTTGCCGATGATATCTTGATTTTTGGCAAGGCTTCTGAGACTAACCCGTGTCCCCTTCAAAATACGCTGAATGAGTTCTGCTTCACTTATGACCAAAAGATCGATTACAACAAAAGAAAACTATATTTGTCCTCTTCCACCCCATTAATGTCTCGCCATATGTTTGAGACTTCTGTGGGAAATAAGCACTCATCCTCTATCCTACCTCGGTTTCCCTCTCACCATTAGAAAACCCTCTCGTGCTGATATCCAACCCACCATTGACAAAATTCTTTCTAAACTTGCTAGCTGAAAAAGCATGTTCCTAACTAAAGCCGTTAGGATTTGCCTTATCCAATCCATCCTCAATGCTACCCTCGTTCATCTTATGCAGTGTATCGCCTTACCCTCTTCCTCCCTTAGGAACATTGATTCGATCGTTAGGCTTTTCCTTTGGCCCAATAATGCAACTTCCAAAAACATTCACCTAGTTAATTGGGATAATGTTACCCGATCCAAGGAAGAGGGAGGCCTTGGAATCCACGATTCCGCGTGCCTTAACCTTGCCTATGCTACATGTCTTTGTTAGAGAACTTCATCCCTTCATTCTAACCACGCACTAATGCTCTCCGCAATAAGTATCTCTATAGAAGATCTCATCCTACTCCCTTATCTAAAGGTTCTCATATTTGGAGATTAATTGGATAAGGGTGGCCTCACCTTTCAAGGTCGCTCACCTGGGATGTTAGGGATGGGTCCAATATTAGATTGTGCGTGGTCGGAATTTTGGTGTCCCCTGGGATCTCTTAGACATATTCTCTTTGGGACCCTCTCTAGAGGTTCTCTCTCCACCTCCCTCAGTAGCATTATATCCAATGATAGATGAGACCTTAGTTCTTTAGACTACAACGTTCCATATGATATTTCCTCCAACATTATGGCCACCCCTTTTCTCTCTCCCCTAGACCCGACCTTGCCTCGTCTAACCTTATCTCAAATAACTCCTTATCCATTCGTCTTGCTTACAACAAAATCCTCCAGTCCTCTTCTTCCCATCTTTCTCTGACACCCCAGCCTGATCTCTCTTAGATTTGAAAAATCCACACTCAATTAAAAATCAGTCTTTCTTTGGCTCACTTGGCGAGATATGCTCCCTCACCATTCTTGCTTTTTCTCTAGATCCATTGCCAGCCCTCCTATGTGTGATTTCTACTCTTCTCTTGTCGAGAATGCAATTCATATCCTCTGCGCCTGCTCCTTTGCGAATCTCATGTGGAGTTGTATCTTCATACGCCTACTGGTTTTCTTAACTCCAATATCAAGGATTGACTTTCCTTGAACCTCAGTCACATTCGTGGGTTCTGGCCCACTCTCTTCTCTTTTTTCTTATATATGGCATCTCCAGACGCAGCGTAATGATCGTTTGTTTGGAGATCATTTGTCTGTGAATCACACTCAATGGGTCGAGTGTGTTCCACACCAAGCCTATGGGTGTTTCTCTACCCTAAAACTCGTCTTTATCAATGTCCACCCTAACCCAACCCCCTCAAACCTTTCCCCAGACCCTAGTTTTCCCCTCCCACGTCCCACCTGAAACTGAATGTCGATGCTTCCCACTGACGCAACACCCTCACTTGCTATAGTGGTTGTGTTGTGAGAAATGAATTTGGTCATTGGATATATGGTTGGTCTAGTCGTTGCCTGCCCCCTAATCGTCTTGCGCGCGAGCTTTTGCTTTTAGAGAAGGGGTTCTTCATCGATTAAGTCTAAATGTTTTTTTATTAGCTCATATTGCCAAGTTGGTGTCAACCTTATTTGCTCGAATATAACTCCATTATGCCCTCTTACTAATATTATTTTGGAGTGAAGGAAACACCTTAAAGTCTTCCCTCTTTTAAACATAACTTTGAAGGGAGATTGACAAATTTAGTTGCTGATTCTCTTGCTCGATTTTTCCTCATGGACCGATCTTCGAGTATGGGCGCTTTAGTTGGATTAATGTCCCTAGCTTTGTTGAAGACTTTTGTAATTTTGATTTTAATTGCTAATGTTATCACCCGTTTTCTCTCCCTAGTGTAATGTACATTAAGTGGTTTGGATCTATTTTAATCTTATGTACGTTTCTTGCCAAAAAAAAAAAAAATTTCAAGTAAATGGTAAGCGAGGGGTAATTTGGCCATATTTAACAATTTTTCACCGAAAAGTGAGTTTAGGTGCAAAATTTGGCCTGAGTGAAAGTTATGGTTTAATTTAAAAAAAAAACTATAAAGGAAGTAATTTTAGTAAAGTGTTTTAAAAGGGAGTAATTGTTAATTAACTCTATTTAAAATAATAATAATTATTATTATTTTAATGTTAAAATGGATCCAAATAGATATCATATAATAGAGATACTCCGTAGTTTTTTACTCCTTCTGTTCTCTCGATATAACATTTGTTTTCAACCCAAAATCTGTATATTGTAATAGACAGTTAGCGAACACAACGATTCAATTGCTACCGTATAAAAATTAGTCCTATATTCCTACAAAACAGATACCAGTGATCATGCACAGCTGTGCCACCTTTTGCAAAGCAAAAATGTTATAGACAATGTGACATTGATAGAGGTCTTGTGAACGGTATTACTACGTTAGTGTATTGTACAATTTGAACATGTCATGTCATGACTCATGGAGTCATGTGTCTTGTCTTCAACCCAAAATAAGTATCACAAATTCTTGTTTGTGACGGGCAGTATCCGTCACAAGCTTGCGATGGGTACCACTTCCCCTCACAAATGACCCATTTAAGGGAAAAGGGGAAGCACATGGGAGGTGCCCCACATGTTCCCTCTACCCATTTTGTTAGAGGAAAAACCCGTCGCAAGGTTCGACCCGTCACAAGGGAGACCTACTGAATAAGTATATTCTCTCGATATCACATTAGTTTTCGTTACACATACACTCCATATATTTTGAGGCAAGTTCTTGTTGTTTCTAATAAACACCATAAATGGTGATATTGATACATAACTACACTGAAAACTGTGCTCACAAGCTCACATATATATGTATATGTTAGTTGAACAACCTTAGGGTGACGTTAAACACAAATATGACGTCTTAGAAAATAAAGCGACCCTTTATATTCACAAATTCTTATTTCAGACGGTCGTTTTTTGTTTGTAGTTTCAGACAAGGTTTTATAACCACTTAATTGTAAAATGTAATTATAACGATACAACCAGTCTTAGAACTTACGGTAACTTATTTTCTGAAAGTAGTCACATTTGATTGTAAAATATTACAAAATTTCATCTTACGCTTTCAGAAGAATATAGACCGTATTAAGGGAGACCAACCATATTCATTTACTAATATATCAATAACAAAAATGATATGTAAAATGACTATATAACACAGTAGAATGCTCTTACGTTTGCTGATTCAAATGAACGCACTATATTACAGGTAAGAATCAAGCTAAATTATGGGATTGAAAAAAAGAGTTCTTATCGATTAAGCTAACTCTTATTCTTTCACGGTGCTCTTGTGTAATGCTTAGAAATTATTAGATATAAAAAGATCCAATGATAGATGATCCATTAAGTGGCCCTAATCTAAGCTATTTTATCCAACATTTTAAGGTGGGCGACAATAACAATTAGGTAACATTTCACCGTAACAACCGGAATTCATCACGAATCTTTCTTGGCATTATTGATCTTTCTTAATCGAACATAAAATAATCAACAAAATCAACAATCAGACAACAAAATTACTCACAGAAGTCAGTGCAGAAACTTAAATTTGAATATAGAATTAGAGATGATCTAGAGATTACAAAGCTGACGTTTACACAATAAACCAACTGCAAAAATGTGTGGTTTCCTCAAAATTCTCCACCAGATCGTCTATCATTTCGTCCACCTCCAAGATTTATTAATCTTACAAATTATTCATTAAAAATGTAACAAAAAGGGCTTAAAATAAGAAAAAAAAAAAATATAACAATCACAGTATCACGAATTATGATCTGGGTTGCTAAAAAAATTTATACTTCATTTGATGGGTAACATGACGAATTAGGGATCGTATTTCAGAGACTTGATCTCGAAATCAGTCGTCACTACCACTTTATAATTGTGGTAATGGTGAACATGACGACCTGAATAGCCTTCAAAATCTTTATAACTCGGTCGAAATGCAGTGTCGCGATCCAGATTTACACAAATTCTCATTTAAGACGGGAAGTATCTGTTTTAAGATTCAGACGGTTGTCTAAAAAATAACAAAAGATTTGTCTTCATTAGCACCACTTGGTAATATTTGACCCGTCTTTAGATGAATAATATCCGTCTTAAGCAAAACTTACCACCAGGTTTAATACCATAACCCAAGACAAAACGTCATTATTAAAAAAATTGATAAAAAAAGGGCGAGAAAAAATATTTAGTGGATGAACTCACACTTGAGTAAGTTGTAATTGAGAGGAAGGAAGAGGAGGTTTGAGGGAGAGTCTACAAAGAGGGCAAGTAGCTTGACCAATTAACCAACGGTCAACGCAATCAGAATGAAATCTATGGTTACATTCATGCAACACTTTAACTTTATCACCATCATCAAAAACACCAAGACATATACAACACTCCATCTCATCTTCCCTCTCAACAGCACTCCCTTGGTGCAATATTATCGGCATCGCCTTAATAACAGACATGTCAAGCCCCTTGGCGCGCGTGGGCGGCGCGTGTGGCGTGTGGGAGTGGTTGTAGTGTGGTATATGTGTGGCAGAACCGTGGTGATGGCGAAAGCGGAAGAACCAACGTGCGTATAGTAAAAGTAGGGTTGCAAGGAGGATTATTGAGAAGAGTATGAAAAGGTAGAATAATGTACGACCGTGAATTTGGAAGTTTTTGTCGTCCATTTCGGCGTAATGCCAGTGAAGTACACCGGAGTTGTCCTCCGTTGTGAGAGATGGTTGGTGGTTTAGATGGCGGCGAGTGAGGTACAACGCCATGATTGGTGTTTGGTTTTTTTTAGGGGAGAAATGTGTAGTGAGGTTATTGAGTGTAGTGTTTGACAAAATAGAGTTAAGCATGTGACCGTTATAATTAGTGGGTTTTGAGTGGGGGAAGGAGGAAGGGTATATAATGGAGGAAATCTATGGGTGGCCACGTCTATGGTGGGGATCATGAGAATGGGTGTGTGATATGGTCACTCATATGCTTGTCTTACAAATGTAGGAAATTTAAAAAAAGATGAGAATGGAAGTTTGGTTTTAGTCACTTGTTTTAACTTTAATTTTATTTCAATCATTGTTTTTTTTAATTAGGATACTCCGTATTAAAATATTAATATAGATCATGTGCGGTTTTTTAGATAGTTATTAAAAAAAAATTCAACAATTGAACAAGGAATATAAGTTTGGGGTAGCATATATATATATACTAGTTTTAAAACCGTGTAAATTGCACGGATTTGTTTTTTAAATTTTTTTTATTACAAAGTACTTATTTATTAACATTTTTAACCATAAAATATTGATATCTTCTATAATTTTAATATAATAATATGATTGTTGTTAAAACTAATATAAAGTCATTAATTAAAAAATATACGTATAGAGACCATAAACAAAAATTATAATTCTAACTCGTTACCCGTGACCCGTGATAAATCTTTAGTGTCATGAGTAATATTATGCCTAGCTAACTAATTTTTTAAGATAACTATAATTATGTAGTAGAAACATCATACATAGGAGTATTATGCTATCTAACTATATTTATTTTATAATTTTCATATTGCATCAAAAACATAACTATAACATCATATTGACCTTTACAATGTATAGCGTAGCTGCGTAGGGATATAATGTATTATTATTATAAATGAGTGCTTAACTATTACTATAATTATTCTGATGTTTAAAATGATGTTATTTTTTATTATAAAAATATTATTATTATTATTAAAAAGAAAAATATATATTTACGGAGTATTATTAAGATATTATTATTAAAAATTGTTACCCTAGCCTTTTTTTTATGAGTATAGCCAATATTTTTATCTTGTTATTTAAAATGATTATTGACATAAATTTTTACTTATTAGTCATATTATTATTATTAATCTGTGTTGTTACATTAGCAAGATTAGTACAATACACTTGTTTTTTTTCCAGATTAAATCCTATTCTTTGCTATTTCAAGAGTAATTTAGAGGCTTGAAATTATCTAATTATTATCTAATTAGTGTAATTTAAAAATTTAAAATTGCTGTAATAATTTTAAATTCATGTGGGTAATTGATATATTATAAGATTGTAATTATAATCGTATTTTATTTTATACAAAGATGCCCATTTTACGTCATGTACTTTGAGAGAATGAAATTTAAATAATTTCTAAAAGAAAATATTGACTTGTCAAAGTTCCTACTTTCATGGTATGCTTGCCACCTAGGATCCTTGGTTGTTGCTTTATTAAAGAAAGATTAAACGTATAGTTATTCAAAAAACGAAGATCGCACAAAATGTCATGAATTTCGTATAAACTTCAAAATACAAATTCACAATAAAAAAACCCAGCAATAATCAAACTGACGCTCCACTTTAACATATAGTTATCGTTTTATGATCCATTTTTGTCATATTAATGTTTTTGTAAGACATCCAACTTTCTTGACAATAAAAAATCAACAATAATCAAACCGATAAATGAAGAGTTTGTTGTTTCCGGGGTCTATCATTATTGTGACTCGGAACGACGCTTCCCAACATTTAGATGATAGCTTGCCATGGGGGTTGCCTTCCTGACGGTCGTCGTCTTACTTCATACGTATTTGCCCACGACAAACTACCTCTCTAGACCCTTGTATTGTAGGCCCTTCTCATTTGTCATTGATACATGCGCAAACTCTCCCTTGTTAGGTATGTGGCCTCTTCCAAAAAGTCGAGGGTCGCCCTATAAGCTATTCATTTATTTTCCCTCCTCGTAGATCTCTACTCGAGATGTTTCAACCCAGGTTTCGATAGGCAAGGCGACTTCGGCTCCATACATCAAGCAAAAAGGCGTGTCACCTGTCGACTCTTTTTTAGTTGTTTGGACTGACAAAAGGATGTTGTTTATTTTGTCGGCCCACGTCTCTTTCAGATTTTTTTATATTTTTTTAGGCCAACCGGGATTTATTTGCTTGTTGGAGGCCTCTCCCATCTCGTTTCTTTGCGGATGGAAAACCGACGAGTAGGTGTACTTGATTTGGAACTTCTACCTTCACTCCATGATTGGCTCGTTCCAAACCATCTTCCATGGTTGATAAGCATCTCCATGGGGACTCCAGACCAAAAGTGATTACATTATGCAAGATTACTTTCCACACGACTTGCTATGTGATTCTTACCATTGCTTTCGCTTTGATCCATTTCAAAAAGTAGTCAACAACCACTGTGAGGAATTTGCGGCCCCAATACCTTTTTGTAAATGCCATAAGAATGTCCATTCCCTATTTAGTAAACGATACCAGTCTTAAAATTAGTCGAAGGTCTTTTGCCATGACGTGGAATAGTGGAGCATTCAGCTGGAAATTCCAACACCGTCGTCTGTACACCTTACGATCCTTCCTCCTCATCGACCAGTAGTATTTGGCCTTGAGTAATTTGTGAGCTAGGGTTCTACTCCAAATGTGGTGGCCGAAAATTCTCTCGTGTACGTCTTGCTTGATGACATCTGATTTTGACTGTGTAACGCACCTCAGGAGTGGTCAGACCATGAACCTTTTGTAAAACTTTCCTTCAATGATTACGAATCTGATCGCGATCCTTTTTACTTTCATTCAATTATTTCAGATGGTTCCACGACATCTCTCTTCTAGTGGATGATTGGCCTCATCCCGGAGTCCAAGGCCATATTTTCCTGTTCTAGGATAAGTATTGCCTTCACTTTCTCTGATATGAGTTTGCGTTTCGGACATTGACACACACTGTTCCTTCAATTTTAAGTAGACTCGAGCTTGCTAGCTTTGAAAAAGCGCCGACTTTGTTTATGGCCAACCGAGGGGTTAACTTGATCTCGAATTACTTTAGTTGGAAGATATATCTTTTTTTGCTATCGCAAGGTACGTTATCATTGACTTTCTCTAGTTTTGTACTTCCCTTAGAGTTTGGAATAGGCGAGCAGTGAGTCTGTGATGAATTGGCCTACGAGCACGACGATAGCCCTGGTTCCATTCATTGTCCTAGAGACGCCGTCGTACAATTGCCACTTTCGTGGCTCCTTCCCCTCGATTTCCATTGAATAACATTTAGCGAGACTTTGCCAGCACTTGTGTCTTGATTGTTGTTCTTTGCGAAAATTTTATACCGTACTCCGAATGCGCCGCAACCTGTTTTAGCATTCTCTTTGACTTTTTGAGCTTCTCGAGTATATTCTTTGATGGCTTATTATTGAGGACCTTGATCGGATGCGCATCAAAGTACGGGTCCAACTTCCTCGTCGCCGTGACAAAAACGTATGCATCTTTCTCCTTCAATTTATTATTTCGTATTATTTAGAGGCCACTCGACCGAGTACCATTGACCGAGTACCATTAGTACCAAATGGTAATCGGTCGAGTTAGCGTAGAGGAAGATTTGGAGGGGATATTTGGCTCATGACCGAGTAGAAATGCCACTCGACTGAGCTGGGTCCACTCAGACGAGTAGCCGAGCCACTTGACCGAGTTGGGTCTACACAACCGAGTTATTGAGCCACTCGATCGAGTTGCGATACTGCTGAACCGGTTTGACTTATTTCATTGAACCAAATCTCAAGTGTTTAGCATATTAATCATTTTCATCATCTTGAAACCTACCCAAAACCCTAATTAAATATCTTTTACATAAACAGAAAGAATTCCTAGATCTAATTAAAGATTCCTCCTTTAACCACCAATTGTTGAGTAACGTCTTTTAATCTTTATTCATTTTCTCAAATTTTATTACTTATTCTTTATTATTCTCTTCTAATGTTGTCTTAACCCATCTTAAGAGGCTTACCTAGAAAATCTCAAGGATTTACCATTTTTATGCATGGAGTAGTTACTTGTGACCAAGAACCATAAGAATTTTCATTAACTTTCCTTATTACGGGAGATTGAGACCTAGTGTAATACTCTGTATTCCTTTGTATGAGGGGCTCGCCCGAGTAGGGTTTACTCGATCGAGTACATATAGTACTCGATCGAGTAGAGGCCACTCGACCGAGTGGATTTGGCTGATGTCTTTAGTGGTATTCTGATCTCGTGTACTCGGCCGAGTGATATCGACACTCGATCGAGTAAGTCGTACTCTACCGAGTTCATGTGGTAGTCGACCGAGTACGATGGATTTTAGGGTTTAGTTGGATGGATGGTTAAAGGTTAATAAGAGGAGTCAATTTCATAATTCAGTTTTACGGTTCTTAGTTACAAAATCTTATTGCTCAAATCCTCTCTAATTCCTCAAGAAAACTTTCACCATCTCGTGCCGGATCCAATCTTCTGCTACGATGATTGATTGCGTGGGTATCCTTGATTATGATTGATTTTATTGTGTTTGTTATAAACCCTAATCGATTTGGAGGGAAACGGAAAGTAAGGGTTAGTATTTATTATGTTAATTGCATGTTTAGGGGAAAAAATTCATAAAAGAAGATTGTTGATATAATGATTGTGATTTGCTGCGGATTTGCGAAAAGGTAGGGTTTCCTACTCAGTATTTGCGTTGCTAATTGATGGCATGAAATTGTTGATTTCTATTTGTTATTATTGATATGTGATTGATGATGATGGTCACTGTTGTGACGATGGTGAAGATTGGGGTTTTTGGCGATGGTTACTATGGTTTGATGATCCTATTGGGGGACACGTCACGCCCCGAGTTCGCCCCCGTGGTTATCCCGCCACGTGAGGGATATGCACATTAATGTTCCGGGTTTATCTCGTTGCGGTGAGATGGAAGTTCGACGCCTGTGGCTCTGGTCCAGGGTCAATAGGTGGTTTTGTAGAGCAGGCTGGTACCCTGGGTCTACAGAGGTAACCGCTGCGGTGGCCCTCCGGTTTCTCTTTCCCTTGTGCTTATCTTGTACGTTGGTTGGTATTTGCGAATACTGACCTTTTATTGTTTTACAAAATTGTTGTGATCCATTAGGGGTTGGTGAGTAGGTGATCACAGGTAATCTATAGCGCTGCATTGGGATGAGGATGAGATGACCATGCATGTCATGTCTAGCTTCCACTTATCAGTCTTAGAGTCTTGAACATTGATTGGTATTTTATTTATTAACATGATATCTTTATTGAGTTGGATTGTTGGTCAGATGGTGTGCCATCTGTTTTGAGATTCTGTATTGATTTTTAAACGTTATTAAATAAATGTTATTTCTATATTGCTTGTTGTGATATTTACTACCTCAGGCAACCGATATTGTAGCCCTCCGATGTACTAAGGGGATCTTGTAAGGCACCTTTGTGTATGGGGGTGTTACAAAGTGGTATCAGAACGATGGATTTTGGAATCTAAAACCAATTAACCTAATGAACTAGGTATGTCTAATAAAGTGAACCCGGGTAGAAGTCATAGGGAGCTACCGCAAGGATTCGGGAGACGTTCCGGAATCGCACTCTTGCCCTTATAGCTCTTACTTGGTCACCATGGGAAGTGTCAGGACGCCATGTGTATTTGATATTGTTATATATGAATGTTGAAATATGTGAAATTGAGATGGATGTGGAATGGAGTGGAGGGATGAATTGTGTCATGTATGTATCACATGAGGATGGCATGGATGATGTGATGGGATATGAACCACATGAGATGTGGCATGATTATGTGATGTACTTAAAATATGATGGCATGATGATGAGCATGAACGCGATGTAATGTGTTTAACACTGTTCATTTTTGCATGAAAATATGTTATTGTTAACGAGCATGTTATATGTATGCGTTACATGAGATTATGTAGTATGTATAAGGAGAATATGAATTGAATGGTTGTGATTATAAGCATGAAGAATGTGTTTATCATTGGCAATAATGTATATATGAATTTTGTATGGTTATGTGAAGCATGTATATGATGCATATGAGCTAAATGAATGTGATTTAGGCATGAGAAGTATATTATGGTTGTACCAGATGTTATATATAGGAAGTATGTATGGCGTGTGATATATGTATATGTGAAAGAATTGAATTGCACGAGAAACACGAAAAATATGTATGAAATATGGCATGTTTGAATGGAGTATAATTTGGAGCTAATTGATATTGATATATTGAGACGATGAGAACATTTAAGTAGTTGTGAAGTATGAGAAATAATATCATATGTTACGTACGTGAGTATGCATGAGTAATTGCAGTACGGGGCTGTATCATTGCCTGACTCGACCGAGTGGGGCATGGTACTTGACCGAGTAGGGGCTACTCGACCGAGCACCTTGACACTCGATCGAGTGTTAGGAGCTGATGTGAAAGTTTTTATGCGGAAAATAGTGACTCGACCGAGCGCATAGTGACACTCGGCCGAGTTTGAGAGGCTCGACTGAGTACCATTATGGCTCGATCGAGCAAAAGTCCCTGCATATGGTGACGAATGTTGTTTTTGGGTTACTCGATCGAGTGTATGTTGACACTCGACCAAGTGTGTGTGACTTGACCGAGTGCGTCTTACTTGATCGAGTAGTGTGTGTACTCGACCGAGTGAGTTGAATTCGACCGAGTGGCTTCGCCACAACGGGGGAGTCGTGATATTGTTTTGTCAGTATATGGTTGTGTTAAGTTATGTACTTAGTCGTCCCGCATCTAATATAAGTGAAGAAGGTGTCATCGTGTTGGGTCATAGTGTATAATTGATATGTGTTTCAAGTATACACTGGTCTTCGTGAATGAGTTTGAAGGATCCTATGAGTAAATAATGTTCCCCATAACTGTATTGTTTTATGAGAAATGGGTGTGGTTATGTATGGTTAAGACGGATAGATTGAGGAGCCTTGCGAGGGGGAGATAAAATCGGTTTTGTGAGATGAGATGTGTAATAATGTTGTGTGTTAGAGAAATTTATATAGACGCGTGTGTGTTTATGTGATCAAATGATAATAAGGGAATGGTGATGTATGAATTGAGGATTGAGGAGAGAGATATAAATGGTTATAAAGGAGAATATGTGTAAAATATAGAGGAAAATGAGGATGTTTGAGTTGATTCAGGATATATGAGATGATGACCGATATAGAAGAATGTAATGATGATGGTACCTAGAGAGCTTAGTCCGTTGGATGTGTAAACAGGACTTGGATATTGTTTTGATGGAAAACCGAATAACTAAGAGACAATTCTGGAAATAAAATATTATGGAAAGTATGATATGAGGTAAGCATCGTTCCGAAGTATGCTAAGGATGGATAGTAATAATACACGATGAGTTTTATTGTTGTTTGGATATATTAATAGCAAATGAAGGAAAATAGTGTCATAAGAGTAATATTTATTGCGTATGATTGAAAGATTGTAGCGATGTGTTGTCGAGGTTGGAATCTTGAGGTAATAATAAGGTAGTCGCGTTATGGGAGAACAAGATAGTGAGAGTGAATCTGTGGGATAAATGAGTAATTGTAATTGGTGTGAATTGGAAGGAGTATAAATAGCGAATTGATAAAGCAAAGGAATAATTAAAGCACTAGAATAACATAAATTGAATGATATTTAAAAATTCATGAAATGATTTGTATTTGGAATTACGAGTTGAAAAGAGTCAAGTAGAAGAGGAATATTTGGAGGATCATATTTTGAGGTAAGTATTAGAGATGCAAAGAACATAGTTGGTAAGAAAGAGTAAGAAAGGTGATAATATTTCGAATGGGTTCATAAATGATTTTGTGATAAAATAATATGATATATGTATATTGGCAGATAATATTTTGTGGGAAATTGTCGTTTAGTAATCGAAAAGGATGTTGTGAAAAGTTAGGTGGAGGCATTGTCACTGTTAGAAGTACTCTAGGTAGTGGCTTGTGTGAGATATATGAGTATTTGGTGGTGTATTGTTAGAATATCGTTATTTTTTTTTATTTTGGCAGTCTGAAGTGTTGGGTTGATGTAATGGGGAGACAAGAGATTTAAATGAGAAATTATGAATGTATATTTAGTTAAAGTTGTTAGTCGTTAGTGGAACCCTTTATGCGGATGTAGGACTAAAGAAAGAATGTGAGCTATTAAGTCTCAAAAGGAAAGGTGAGAGCTTATTAAGGTTATTTGGTATCTATCTTGAGATATTAGTCTTATAAGCTTGGGAATCGTTTTGCGGGGAGAGAGGGATTGATGGAGGAGGACTTGTTATGGTTGAGTTGAGGTAGTTATGCGAAGGTTGTGGTATTATTTGACTGATGTCATAGTTGAGTGTGGAGGTAGTTTCAGGTGTAATAGTTTTGCGGTTGTTTTCAAGCTGGTAAAGGAATGTCAGGTGTTGAGGTGGTAGTTTCTAATTAGTTGTGTTGTCGGGTTAACCTTTGTAGTATTGGGTGGCAAGAATGTGGATTTGTGAGTAAACGAAGAGTAATGTTTCGTAGTTCCGTGTCCTTGAGGGCGGCGTTTGAGATATATTGGAATCTAGCTTTCTTAATGAGATTGCCTATGTGATTATAAGCTTGTTACTCGTATCTTGGATTAGTAGACTTAGGTGAGAGTGTCTCTGTGTAACACTTGGAGACAAGTGTATAGGGAAGTATTGGTGGTATGGGTGTGTCGAATTAGGTTAGGTATTCAGGCTTGTATAGTCTTTTGTTGTGTAATGGTGTAAGTAGTTGGTGGTCCGTTTGTCCGTCATGTGGTGATGCGAGTCCCCGTGAGTCAGTTAGAGTGTTGAGTCTTGAGGGCTTGAAGCAATTATGTGTTGGGCACGTGTATAGAGGTCGTATTTTATTGTTTTTGTTAGCTATTGTCTGGTGGGTTTAAGAGTAGACTCAAATCGTTGAAGATTTATCAGTCGTTATTGTTGAGTCCCTTGTTCTTTTAGAATTTGGGTCGAGTAGCTTGATTGATTGGGTGGTTCCGTGTATGAATTTGGATGTTTTGACTTGGAGGGTGTGAGGAGGTCGAGAAATATAATTACGGTGTGCTTGAGGTTGTAAGCGGTTCATGGTCGTTTGGAGGATTTTATGGAGATATAGGACTATTGATCGAATACGAAAGAGGGGGGGGGGGGG
>JAIUZE010001129.1:0-31686 GCA_022085475.1 Heliosperma pusillum | reverse complement strand
GAAAATCAAAGACAAAAATCAACGAGACAAAACCCAGAAGGAATTCAAGCAAGTGATGATGGCTTATTGCTGGGGAGATCTCGACACAGAGGACGACGAGTCAGAGGAAGAGGAAGTCGCCAACTTGTGTCTAAGCAACGTCAGTCTTGACCTAATTTCTGACAGTGACAATGAAAGCGAATCCGATATGTGTCTTGTTGGCAACTCAGATTCAGAACCAGATTCAGAAGATGACGAAGAGGTTAGTCATCTTGAACTTAAAAAGCAAGTTAAGAATTTATCTAAGAAGTCTTTAATTAAGTATTTTGAAGAAGCCTTAGATCATGGTCATGAGCAGAGTCTAGAATTGAAAGATCTTAAAGAACAAATTCTTGACATTGCTGAGGAAAACCAACTTCTTAAGGCCAAAGCTAAAAAGCTCAAGTCTAAAGTTATGGCAACTGCAGCTATAACTTCAGACAAGACAAATGTTGAGAAAGAAGCTCTTGAGTCTAAAGTTATAGCTAATGAAGCTATAATCTCAGAGTTGAAGCTCAACATTAAGCATCTTCAAGCCAAAGTTGTAGCTAATGATGCTATAACTTTAGAATTGAAGAAAAGTCAATGAGCTTTTACAATCTGAAGCTAAGGCAAAGAAAGATGTTATCCTTGATCACGAGAAAGTAAACTCTTTTCTTTCTCAGCAATTGAAAGATTTGAAGGCTGAATTCTCCCAAGCCAAAAGTCAACATAATGAGGAGAAACTTATCTTGAACAAACGTTTCAATGATTTTCGTGAAAATTTCAAAAAGAACAATCCCTCCAAAGACTCGAATGTAGATCATTCGTCATGTGAAAAAGAAATTCAGTCTTTGAAGGAGTTGCTCCTACATGCACGAAAAGTTCATGATAAGTGGGAAGGAAGTCAGAAGGTCTTAGACTTCCTTACCGAACAGTCTAATAATAACATGAAGATGGGTCTTGGTCATGAATGCTATAGTCGTAGAGACCATGATAAATGCAAATCCACTCCTTCTGACCGTGATTTCAGAAGAAAGAAGTACGTAAATCTTTCAGAATATCTGATTTGTAATTATTGTGGTCACAACGGTCATGTTAAAGATAATTGTGTTAAATATGTTAATGACAACAAAAATCAAACTGGTTTTGTGAAAGAGCATGACGTGTCTAGTGTTAATGAGTCTGAACCTGAATCTCAACGTGATGAGATTAGAAACAATGAGTTCAGGTGGTTTTATGACATGGCTTTCGATTACACATCTGTACCTTCAAAATCCAAATCGTATGTGAACCAGAAGCAGTCATTTAAACCTAATGTGCGTCGTAACAATAATCAATATAATAAACCTAGCAAACCCTATCCTAAGAAGAAAAGAATTGTCAAACATGTATGGGTTAGGAAGGATCAAATACATAGAGTCACTAACCACAAAGGACCCAACTTAGCGTGGGTACCTAAAAGCTGTATTTGATTCTCTTGCAGATAATAGTGAAAGAAAATAATCTATGGTATCTCGACAGTGGATGTTCGAGACACATGACTGGAAACAAAAATTTATTTCTTTCACTAGAACCCTTCAACGGTGGCAAGGTCACCTTTGGAGACAACAAGAAGGGCAACATAATCGGTGTAGGTAAGATTGGTATATCCTCTTCACATGCTATTAATAATGTATATCTGGTAGATGGCCTTAAGCATAACTTGCTAAGTATCTCTCAATTATGTGACAAAGGAAATAAAGGCGTTTTTCATTCAAATGTTTGTCGCATCATAATTGAAGGTACTAGTACTGTTATCTTAGAAGGCTTACGTAAACGGAACGTGTATATGATTGATTTAAACAAAGTCACTACAAGTTCCTTTACGTGCATGAAAGTCACCGTGGATGACTCATGCATGTGGCACAAGAGGTTTGCACACATCAGTCCAACGATTTTAAAGAAACTCAAGTCTTGGGATTTAGTTGAGGGTCTAACCTCAATCAAATTCGAACAAGAAAAGATGTGTGACTCATGTGCCCGTTGTAAACAAGTTAGATCTTCATTCAAACCGAAACGAGTAGTAAGTACAGAGCGTCCACTTGAGTTGTAAGCCATGGATTTTGTGTGGACGCTATGAAAGTTATAAGCCGCGTTGGATCAAGTTACATATTCGTCCTATCGATCGACTACTCCAGGTTGTATGGCCTATCTTTCTATTTACTACTAAAGATAAACTTTCGATGAGTTTGTCGTGACTAATGAAGCTCGCCCCCAACAATTATGATAAAAAGTTAGTCTGGCCACTCTTACTGCTCATGGCACCTGCGCATTTGATAATCAAGCTTTTATAGAATATTGTAGGGAGAATGGTGTAGGACATAACTTTTCTGCACCACGAACCCCACAACAAAATGGTGTCGTGGAACGTATGAATAGAACATTAGAGGACATGGCCCGCACTATGCTTTTTTGTAGTGGCCTTCCTAAGAGCTTTTGGGCAGAAGCCATAAGTACTGCATGCTATGTGCACAATAGAGCTATGATTAGACCTATTCTCAAAAAGACTCCCTATGAACTTTTAAGAGGGAGAAAACCCAATATAGCTCACCTTCGTTGCTTCGGGAGTAAAGGTTTTGTCCATAATAATGGAAAAAGTAATTTTGAGCAAATTTGATCCACGAAGTGACAATCGGTGTTTGTTGTTATTCTAATCATCGTAAAGCTTTTTAAAGTTTGTAACACAAGAAGCGTTGTGCATAGAAGAAAGTGTTCATGTTGTATTTGATGAAGATAATGTGCCTGAACAAGTTGAACAGAATGAAGAAGAAGACATGAATGATCCAGACTTTCGCCTTTCAAGGGAAGACGAGCCAGATAATAATTAAGAAGTTATTGAAGGAATCAATGATGAACTTGATAAATCCGCAAATGACCTTGAACAGAGAACTGAGACAATTGTTGATGATACGAATGTCTCTTCTCAAAACAAGGAAAAGGAAACTGAAGTTATAGCTGATGATGCTATAACTTTGAACCAGAACCAAGATGGTGTAACTGAAGTTGTACCAACTTCAGCTATAAACCCAGAGTCCAACTCAGGGGGAACCAATCTTGATTCTGAATCATTTGAGGAAAGTGATAGTTCATCAGATGATGATGAACCTAGGAACTCTAAGAAATGGAAATATAAGAGTTCTCATCCTATGGATAGTATCCTAGGAAGTTTGACTAAAGGAGTTCAAACTAGGCGAACATTAAATAACTTTTGTTCATTCTACTCATTTCTGTCTACCATAGAGCCTACCAACATAAAGGAAGCTCTTGCAGAATCCGACTGGATTATGGCTATGCAAGAGGAGCTTCAACAGTTCGAACGTAATAAAGTATGGCACCTTGTGCCACGACCTCCTAATCGAACTGTGATTGGAACTCGATGGGTATTCAGAAATAAATTGGATGATTCAAGAGTTATAGTTCGTAACAAGGCTCGATTGGTCGTTCAAGGTTATAATCAACAAGAAGGGATTGATTATGACGAGACATTCGCTCCAGTAGCAAGACTTGAAGCTATTCGCTTGCTCATCGCCTTCGCAGCTCATAAAGGAATGAAACTGTTCCAAATGGACGTTAAGACTGCATTTCTTAACGGTTATTTGGAAGAAGAGGTTTTTTTTGAACAACCTCCTGGATTTTTGAATAGCAAGTTTCAAAACCATGTTTTTAAACTCGATAAAGCTTTATATGGTTTGAAACAAGCGCCAAGGGCTTGGTACGACAGATTGTCAAAATTTTTATTACAAAACAATTTTAAAAGAGGATCTGTCGACAAAACCCTATTTCTAAAATCCGAGGGGTCTGATTTACTTGTTGCTCAAATTTATGTAGACGATATTATTTTTGGTTCTACTAACAATAAATTGTGCAAGTATTTTTCAGATCTTATGACCTCAGAATTTGAAATGAGCATGATGGGAGAATTGAAATTCTTCCTAGGATTGCAGATTCAACAAACCAAAGAAAGGATAAAGATTCACCAACAAAAATATGTCAAGGAGCTAATCAGAAAATTTGGTATGGAAAACGCTCATCCAATGGACACACCTATGGTAACTGATAAAAAGTTGACCTTGGACGAAAATGGTAAGTCCGTAGATGAGACTACATACCGAGGTATGATTGGTTCTTTATTATATTTAACTGCAAGTAGGCCTGACATTATTTTCAGCGTATGTGTCTGTGCTAGATTTCAATCATGTCCTAAGGAATCACATATGATTGCAGTTAAACGTATCTTGAGTTATTTAATCGGTACATCTAACTTATTTTTATGGTATCCACTTGAGTGCAATTTCGATCTAGTAGGATATTCAGACGCAGATTATGCGGGATGTTCTTTAGATAGAAAAAGTACATCTGGATTTGCTACATTTGTTGGACCTTGCATAATTACTTGGGGCTCAAAGAAGCAAAATTCGGTTGCGTTGTCTACTGCAGAAGCCGAATATATCGCTGCAGGACTGGTATGTTCTCAACTACTTTGGTTAAAGCAACAACTATGTGATTATGGTGTTAATGTTGGTTGTATGCCTGTTTTCTGTTATAATACGAGTGCTATTGTTATTTCTAAGAACCCAGCTCAGCATTCTCGTACAAAGCATATAGACATTAGACATCATTTTTTGCGTGACCATGTAGAAAAGGGCAACATTAAACTCGAATTTTGTAGTACTGACAATCAATGGGCTGACATTTTAACAAAGACGTTAGCGAGAAGACGTTTTGAGATTTTGCGGTTGGAAATTGGTTTAATCGGTAGCAATTAAATTCATCTTATTTATTTTGTGAACCGGCGTGACTGGCTAGATTAAGACGAGATTATATGACTGTGTCCGCATATTTCATTGCTAGTATATTTGTGTTTAATATAATATATTTTACGTGAGTATCTTGCATATTAAGTGTTTTATGGGAATTAAATTATAAACCACATATTTGCCAAATACCTATCTTATTCACTTTCCAAAATTGAGCCAAATTCTACCCATGTATCCTATGCTAGCCGAATTTCCTAAACAAAAATACATCACCATATCTTTTTATTTACCAAATTCTATTCTTACCATATCCAAAATTAACCACCCAAGATTCCTTTTCCTACCCAAATTCAAATAAATAAAAAAAAAAAAATAGGAAAGAGCTTACTTGGGGCCGGCACACCCATGTGCCCAAGTACAAAAGTAACACAAATTCTTACATCTCATTATTACCCTCTTACACCTTTCACTTTCACCACATCAATACTCAACCAATTTTTTTTACTCTTCCTCTTCCACCTCACGGCACCCACAACAAACAACACACAAACACCCAAACCTTCAACCATCATCAATGGCTTCCACTAGATCAAAAATCTCCAAGAACCCAAACCCAAAAACTCCCAAGCCTAGTATGCCCAAAAATACTTCTTCTACTCCCACACAAACATCACCCAACCTAAACCAAACCAAGTCCGGTGCGGGTCTTGAGGGTACAAAAAGAAGACGATTAAATAAGGGCAAAGCTAGAGTCCAAGAAGAAGCTACAAACGAAACCACTGACACGGTTCCCGAGGAGACAACACGGGTGACTTTCCGTGACTTCTCGCCTCAAGAAACATCTTCCGGGCTTGATAAACTCCGTCTCACAAAAGACGAAAGAAAACTTGTGAACCGAGTTGCTCAGTACGGAATACACGGTGGTCGCTTTTATCCGAAGGCTTGGTGTGATAAATATGCGGCTTTAGGATTCTTTACCGATTTTCTGAATTTTCAAGAATGGGAAACCGTGGCACAGTATTCGGGTCCAGTCTATCCGATTGAGGTAATACAGTTTTTCGCTTCTGTTTCATTAAACGATGGAGTGTTGAATGCCGTCATTAATGGCCGTCCAGTCTCGATTTCCGTGACGGACTTTTGTACTCTGTTTTCGGTTCCTGATGATGGAATCAAAATCAATCCGAGTACGTCATGGGAGGAACTGACGGACATGGCTAAGTTGGAAGTTAAGAAGTATTTTGATGTTGGGGCGTCGTTGTCGAGTTGTGTGTTAGCGGGAAGTGTGTCACCAAAATAGAAATTTTTGTTAAACTTTTTATGGAATACCGTGATTCCGCGACGGGGCGGACGTGACAAAATTGCATGCTATGAGATGTTGGTCGTAAAGCATTGGTTGGAGGGCAACCGGGTTAATTTACCTTCTCTTGTGTTTTCTCGTATTTCACAACCGCTTTTTCGGTGACCGAAGACAAAATCTATTCCACTCTTGATTTGCCGTATGGTACGTGGCTGTCACGGCTCTTAGAGTCGAAGGGAGTTGTTAATATGAACAATTATGGGGTCGCCGTAAAAGATGAAATGTGTGATACGTTCTTAAAGTTTATGAAGCTAGATGCTAATGGACCGGAATTGTTGTTTTTAACAAAATGAGGGTCGGTCGGGTTACAGCCGGGTGGGGCTGATTTTTCCGGGATTGAGTCAAAATTGGATATGTTCATTCGTAGTATCATGGAGCGCTTGGACGCGCAGGACAAGAAAATTGAGGCGGTATTGGACACGGTTGTTCAAGCCGTGGCAGTGGGTTCTCCGAACTCTACCCGTGACCTAGGTGGGTCGGGTGTGAGTCATGAGATGAGGACGTGGATGAATGGTATGGATGATCGCCTTGCTAAGCTGGAACAGAACATTCTTGATTGTAAGCAAGAAGTGTATAGGCAAAGGGATCGGATGACATTCTTGGTGAGCCAAGGCGGGTCGTTGGTTAAGAGCGGAACGGAAATGCGTGAGGGGATGCGTACTATATATGATGCGACGGAGGCTCTTTCGTTGAAAGTTCGGAACTTTGACGTTTGCCTCACCGCTCAAGCTACACATGTGTCTTCTTGCCTTGACCGTCTCTCCACTCTTGAGTACCGCACTAGGCCCGGTTATAAAGCACCCTAGCCTCATCCACCTACCCACAATGCCTTGCTTTTCTATCCTTGTTTGTTTATCTCTTGAACTACTTAACCATATTCGGCCCATTTTGGCTTGTTTTAACATTGTTCTATTCGGCCCAATGGCACTTAACAATATATTTTGTGGTTTGTAGTTTTAATTAACATTTGCACTTGATCTTGCTTGGTATATATCGTTTTATATTGCGTATTTTGCATATCTATTTCTTGCCTTGACATGTGTTATTCTAGTCGTTTCATGTCTTTGTTCTTGTCTTTTCAATGATGCCAAGAGGGGGAAGAAATGATATGATTTGAGTCTTTGCTTAAGCGTGCTCCTTGTCAAGACTCGTTATCTCTTAAATTCTCTCAAGCTATAACTTTGGCTAAGTTGTTTTGTTCTTGCGATCAAAGTTGCTATAACTTTGGAGTGCTTTGTTGAGGGGGAACCATACTTAGTCACATTTTTTGGGGGGGTTTTTGTTTTTTGTTTTTTTGTTTTTGTTTGTTTGTTTAGGAGCAAAACATATGGAGACTTGTCATCATCAAAATGGGGAATTTTGTTGGGACCAATTTCATAGTTTATAATGACATTGGTTACGTATAATATGTTTTACTCGATATATTCATAGGCTTAATTGTGTGCTTTAGTCTTATTATAGCTAGCAACAATTATGAGAAGAAAGATCAAAGTTGGGCATAACTTTGATAAAGTTTGTGAGACAAAGTTATAACAACTTCAGGAATAACTTTGGAAGTGAACATGGAAGTTATAGCTAACCAGGCATAACTTTAAGGAAAATCGCTTCAAACAAGATCTACATAATACTACACAAGACTCGAGATGGAGGGTCTTTGTGATCAAGATGAAGAGATGATCCGTATACTGAAGATCTTTGTGAAGATTAGATAGTATAGGTCGTCATTCGGTACCTATTCCATTCGAGAGATTTTATGTTCAAAAGTTATAGCTTTAGTCTATGATTTTGAATGATAAAATATTGATTCATGATTTTGGAAATAAAATGTTTTGAAATGTTTTCAAAAGTGAAAGAGTTTTATTTTTATATTTATCAATTATTTTAATAGAGAATATATTTATAAGATTCTATTGGTTAGTAATACAACTTATGGGTTGTCATGCTACCTAGGGTTTCTAATATATTCTATCTCAATTTGTTGTTAACCTAATTAGCCCACCTAGTGTTTGAGCCACCTAGGGTTTCGTGAAACCTAGGTTTGTGCCACCTAGGGTTGCGTGCCTCCTAGGGTTTCGTGAGCTAGAGGATTTCGGCCAACCTAGGTTGTTTCCTTAGTTTACCTAATCTAGGATTCTACTATATCTTTACAACAATATTTTGAGATATAAAGATAAATATATTTCTATAAGATAAACCAAATAATATTTTGAGATAAAGATATTTCTAAAAGATAAGCAAATATTATTTTATGATAAGATAAGTATCTTTATTAAATATTATCCTAGGGTTTTAGATCTATTATGATTCTACTACTATATACTCATTCACCTGCAAAATTGCAAAACAGCAACACATAAGGCACCTATTTTACAAACATACACGGCTATTTATTTTACTTGTGTTGATTTTCCAAAATCGTTTTAAAGCAAACCTTTGAGCAAATATTTATTATTTTTAGAGTTTGTTTTTAAAGAGTCGTGCATCAATTATTATCAATCGCTTGAGTGAAATACGTTATTGGATAATAGTACATCATTATAAGCTTACAATTCTTTAACGGGAATTTGTGTGAGTTATATTGTACTTTCTGATTAGCGTAAGATAGTATAGAGTATTTAGCGATACTCACCTTGAGTTATAATCATAGTGTTGATTATACGAGTGGGTTGGTAATTTTTGTAATCCTTAGAAAGGTACTAAAAATTATTAATCGAGAATAGTGGACGTAGGTTTCAACGTGTGAAACTGAACCACTTCAAAAATCGTGTGTCTCTCTCTTATCTCTTTACTTTTCGTTATTTAGTTATTTGCGCTTACTTTGATTAATTAATTAGTTGATTTTAATTCATAAGATCAAATAATTAATTACATATCATATAAATCGAAAAAGTGGGGCTAGTTTTTAATACTCAATTCACCCCCCCCCCCCCCCCCCTCTTTCGTATTCGATCAATAGACTCTACAAACACACATAAATCACCAAAACTAATTCATCACCATCAAACTCAACATTAATAAATTCAAACTTATCACCATTCCCTATGCTATCAACATGCAATGATACAATTCTACCTCCCTTAAAATGAACTTTGTCCCTGAAGTTTGCTTATACCCAAACCATTAACATTATTACTATCACCCATGCATACAACCCTCCAAATAGTCTTATCCTTCACATAACCAAAACCGATCATCACCAATTAAATAATACCACAACTCTACATCCCCGCCTATAATAATACCTCAACACGAAACATTAGACGATCAATCTTGTACCGCGATTGCTCATAACATCCTTTTAAATTCTCGCCCTATCTCAACCACATAACACCCAACCTAAAATCTTCGCGACTCCTTCGTACTCACCCAGTCAAAACATCCAAAATCACCTGCAGATGAAATACCCAACAACCAACCCTCTCTACCCATTAGACTTTACTCTTAGTCTCACGAGATAACAGCTAAAGAAACGATGATGATGATGAAAATACGACATATACCCAATGCCCATCACATAAGTAGCCAAAGCTCTGAGAATTTGATACACATAACCACCATATTAGACCACCATACGAATAACGCTACCATACGAACCAAATGTGTAGACCAACCATGACCGTGACATCCTCATCCGCTATACACATGTTACCAATACCACATCTTAGATTACTGACTCACAACACGAGTAACGAACAATTATTAACCTATAATAATCTTAACGCGTAAGCTACGCCCACATATATCACATACAACATCCTAACCCACACAACTATAACTCCTCATTCTTCTTTGGCTTACACTTACACTTTCGCCACCCAACGCCGTAAAGGTACAATTTGGCAACAAAACTAACCAAGGGCTACCATCTCAACATCTCTTATTCCCTTGCTCACATGAATACTATTCTCAAAGCCATCACACTTGAAACCACCTCTACCCTTAACTATATCACTCATCAAATAATACTATAATCTTTGTACAACTTCCTCAACTCGAATCGCGACTAGCCCTCCTCTATCAACGACTATCTCCCGCCACATGACCCACCAGGAACAAAACTAATATCTCGAGATAGCTAACAACTATAATCACGAGAAGCTCTCACATACCTTTTTGAAACTTAATAGCTCCCATTACATCTTTATTCTCATGTCCTCATGAAAGATTGCACTAAGGACTAATAACCCTATCTAAATATTCTTTCATAATTACTCATTTTAATCTCTTGTCTCCCCATTACATCAACAAAAAATTTCAGACCGCCAAATTCTTTAAGAACGATATCCATCAATATACCACCACATACCAATACATTTTACACAAGTCACTACCTAGAGTACTTCCAAAGCCATATACGATTTCACCAAAAAATTCTACAACCTTCTCTTTGATTACTATCCAACAATTGCCCACAAACGATTATCCGCTAATATATATCATATCCTTCTATCACAAAATTACCTATTATCTCATCCGAAAATTTACCTTCCCTTATCCATTTCCTACCGACTGTGTCCTTTCCGTTCCTAACACTTATCCCAAAATATGATCCTCCAAATATTCCTCTTTTAACTTTCCTCTTTCCAACTCATAAGTCTCAGTACAAATCATTTCATGAACTACTCATTGCTTTACCATTTCGATATATATATAATATCCCTTCCAATTCACATTCATACCATTACTCAGTATCCCAAAGATTCACTCTCACTATTTAGTCTTTTAATAACGCATTTATCTTCTTATTATCTCAAGGTCCCAAACTCAACAACATGCACCTACAATTTCCTATTCATATACAATAATAATTTCCCTTATCACATTATGCTCCTTCATTTGTTATCAATAAGTCCAAACAACCAACGATACTCATAATTTTTCGCTATTATTCATCCTTAGCCTATCTCAAAACCATGTCTACCTCATATCATATTTTCCCAAAGTATTTCATATCCAAAGTCGTCTCTGTTAGGTTTCTTAAACCCATTATTAGACATTTCTAATAACTTTATATAATTAGTTTACTCTTTAAACTAAAGGATTTTATGCATGCATAACAAAATAACAAAGATTAGAAGAAAACTTTATCCTTACATTGATTTTGGACGATTTGGGCAAAAGATTTAGACACCTTCTAAATCTTGCTCTTGAACTTATAATATGAAGGATGATTTCCAAGTTCCAAATTAGAAACTCTCTTTTTAGATGCACCCAAGACAACCCTTTAATCACTACTAAAAATAATACACTAATATATAAAGTAGTAGCCCTTAATAATATTTATCTAACAACTCCTATTACTACACTAGTAATTTTTATTAGAAATTTTATGAACTCAAGTTGTAGGAAAACTTCGTAAGTTTTTCCTTGAGTGAGAGAAGAGATAATTAGAGAGATAAGGATAACATGTAAAAATGAGATGTTGTAGTATAGAATAAGAGGAAAAATTGTCCTCTTAATCCACTCAATACCACCGGCCACCATATGGTGAAAGGGGAGTCTATTTTTTTTTACTTTTTGTCTTAACAAGAAGGTAGACTAGGTATAGGTTTAGGCTAGGTAATGATCATGTCTAATTCTTAATTAGAACAACACTCAAAACCTAATTACCCTACTACCTACCCCAAAACCCATGCACATAAATTGGGTGTCCATTTTATTTTTGCATTTTGTCATTTGTCACATATGTGACATGTAACATGTAATCTTTGCTTATAAATGTGCATTTAACCAATTTAAATGCAATTTCATAACAAATAAATTAGACTTAACATTTTAAGTCACATTTTATAATTACGTGTAAATAAAATGAGTCATCTCATATTTGGTTAATATAATCTACAACAATTTGTAATTAAAATTAACCAATTTTGCTTATCTCAAATGTTTCATAAGCATAATGCATTCTTAGTAATATAATAACTATTAAATTACTAAAATGAATCTTATTTAATCATACTACAATAAGATATAATTCTCACTAATATAAACTTAGTTCAATTTAAGGGATTGATTAATTTGTATCGCTATACAATTAATTAATGTACATGATTAGGGGATTGTCCTTTAGGTGTGACCTCAAGGGATCAACTGATCACTACCGTCATACGACAGTAACGTCAAACTCAAGTAAGTCAATCGTTACCGATTAATGTTGACCAGTTGATTATAATATTCATCATACCTTTGTATTCTTGTTATTGAGATTTAATTAAGTGATCGCACTATTGTTGAGGGCATTCACTCCAACAGTCTCTTAGTAGCTCGGATTTCCAGCAAAACAATCACATCTAAGTCTTACTTACGCATCATGTAAAGTGAGTTATCGCATATATCCCTAATCCCCATAAACATTCTCATTTGTAACTATTCATACTTCTCATCTCAATCCTCAATTCATCCATCTACCATCACCCGCTATTATTTGTCCATATATACATTCACGCCTATATATATACTCCCTCCCATCCAAACCAAAGGTAACATTGACTTTTTTGTGGTCAAACTTTAAAAACTTTGACCAAAACAATCGTTGAAAGCGTAAAACTTTAAAAGACGAAACTTTTACATATAGATTTGTTATGAAAAATCTTTCACAAAATTATCTTTTTTGACGAAAAAGTTGCGTATCCATGGAGTAAAAGACGGTCAAAGTACTGCCTCGAAGACCACTCAAAAGGCAATGTTACCTTTGGTTTGGATGGGAGGGACTATTAATCAACTCACGGTATTATTATGCGTCACATATCGCAAAACTTACTCTTTCTCTCACAAGGCTCATCAATCCATCTGTCTTAATCATATATAACCACACACATTTCTCACAAAACAATACAATCATGGGGGACAATATCCACTTATATAAACCGTTGAACCCATTCGCCAAGGTTAATATATATTCAAAACACATAACAACGATATACCATAACCTAATACGATGACATCTCCTTCACATATTTAAAATAAGGGCAATTAAGTAATTAACTCGGTCGAGTGCAACACGCTCGGTCGAGTGCACACTAAACTCGGTCGAGTACAACGCACTCGGTCGGGTGCACACTATACTCGACCGAGTACAACACTCCAGTAGCCATCCCAAAATTTTAACCTCGCGCACTTGGTCGAGTACGAAGTACACTCGACCGAGTACAAGTCGAATGCCTTGATGTACTCAGTCGAATACAACGCATTTCTCAGTAACGACCGGTTTTCGTAAAACAGTCATACCTCCCTCATTTCTAACTAGATTTCGTCTCATAACCTAACGTTAGAACCATAACAGGACAAGCTATCACCTCCACTTGGAATTACCTCAATATTATTTCTAGAACTCAGGTTATGAAAGTTTAAAGACAAACCTTCAATAATCGAGCTTCATACAATTCATTTTTTTTGCTACCAAACATGTTACTGTTACCACTTCTCAACATATTTTATATCACATATTAGACCACATTTCACAACCATTTACATGTTTACATCATCTCAACATGTCAATATCAACACAATCATACTCCATTCAAACTTGTCATTCTCCTCATTTCTCAATATTTCGTCTCAACATTCACATGCGCCATTCATGTCAATTAACTCACATACTATTATTATACACATTCTCATCAACACAACATACTAGAAAATCCCAAACACATCCCCGTGGTGACCGACTAGAAGTTGCAAGAGCAATAATGCGATTACGGGATGTCGCCCAAATCTTTGCGGTAGCACCAAACAACTCCTACCCGGGTTCATTTTAATTAGACACTACTATGTTCATTGGTACATTGGTTTTAGGTTCCAAAATCGTCGCTCTGATACCACTTTGTAATAACCCCATCTACCAAATAGCCTTACCAAGGCCTACCTTAGTAAATAAGAGTGCTACCATCTCGGTTGCCTGAGGTAGATAATATCAAATATACCATAATGCAACGACATTTATTAAAATCACTTTACAACAAATACATTGTCTCAAACCAAACAATACAAAGTCTAAATCCCAAATACTCAAACTACAAAAGTCTAAAAAATAAAGACTCAGCGGAAGCTAGACTAATCATCAGCAGTGCTCCCTTCAATCCCACGGATGCTCAATGATTACCTGTTAAACTCCTGCTCAACATCCCTCAATGGATCACAACAGTTTTGAAAACATAAACAGGGTCAGTGCCATCATTTATCAATATACGCACAAACAAAAAACAACAATCATCTCAAGGTAACCATGTAACCAATAGCCAGTAACTAGTATCATCTCCAAACTCCACTAACCGAGTTCCCGCCGAAGCGGTCACCCCTGCTAGCGTCAGACTGCAGATCTGAACGTCGTTCCACCTACGATTCCATACCGCAGAGGCGAACTCGGGATTTGGTCCGTCTCCTGACCGAACCACCAATATAGAACTAGTAACCAATCACAATCACAAGTACATCCAACATCACAATCATCATAGTATCCAACAACAAAAACATTAACAACATCAATCAATATACAAAGGTACTGAGTAGGGAAACCCTACCTCAAAGCAAATCCGCAAACTATGACAACGCAAGGCTAGAATCGATCCTCTATGAATTCTCCTCCTAACAATCATATAATAATCTAGGATCAACAATCAATCATAATTAGCCAACTCGATCTTAATTCATATTATGGTTCTAACAACTCTACCCAAAGGACAACATCAAAGAATTAGGGATTTAGGACTTACGATTGATTCAAGCACGAAGAAGGACGGACTAGCAAAGAAACAATCTTCAAGCTTGGCAATGGATTAAGGTGATTAAGAGAGTTTAGAGAGAGATTAGGGTATTTAAGGTGCTTAAAGAATTGACGAAATATATATAATCTCTTAGTTCTCTTAATCCAAAATCGCTCGAAAAACCCGTCGGGTCGGTGCACTCGGTCGAGTGCACAAAACACTCGATCGAGTACACTGCAATCGGCCGAGTGCCACCTAGGTAGAAGGTTGCCTTACTGACACAATTGTCCACTCAGCCGAGTACATACACCATTCGGTAGATTGCCCCCTACTCGGCCGAGTACCAGACAATCAGAATACGGAGTATTACAAAGGTAATACCAAGGTATTTACCAATGCCCCTATTATGCTTTATATTTAGTATTTTCGAACCTTCCAAGAAACGAGCAAGAGGCGTGTTAGGACTAAAATCAATACGCAAGTTCCTATCATTAAAAACTTGCCCTGATGCCTTAAGGATAATTGTTCATAATAGTTTTTAGATGATGAAAGGCATTCTTCTTGTTTTGTAAGAAGAAGATAGAATCATCTGCGAAAAAAATTATGAGCCCCGACTCCCTTATCCCGGTAATACTCCATTCTTCGGGCACTCGGGTATTTTGATAAAGCACTTCCGAACATATAATAAATAAGAAAGGTGATAATGGATCACCTTTATCTTAAGCCGCGGCTAGGACAAACTACTTCAGGGGAGCATCGTTTTATAGAATTTCATAAGAAACCGTGGAAACACGGCTCATATTAAGCTTAATAAAAACGCTCTTGGAAGCCAAAACACACACGTGTACAATAAAGGAAACTCCATCGGACCCTATATCCGCTTTAAAGGCGAATCTACCATTTTTTCCCTTGTGATCGTCAAAATTATAAATATTTAATAGCCTCATAAGCCAACCGAATAATATCACCAATGTTCAGTGGGTAGATTTTATTGGATGTGTTAATGTGTAACTGATAGCTCCGTAATTTCAAGTTGAGTACCTACATCACATGTATAACATGCGGTTAATCAAACACAACTTAACATAATCTTTTACTTCGGATGGCTGTTAGCCTGTTACTTAACTTTCTTTCTAGTACTTGGCGAACATTTTAGCAATCATAATTGGATATCCAATCTAGAGAGGTTTCTTGTACCGGGATGACGGGATCTGAATGGGGGCGTAGCCTTAATCAACCCGCAAGTTATTCAGGCAACATTGGAAATTCCAATCGAATCAAGGAATCATGACAACGAGTTCCGTAGGGCTCTACAATCCTGACTCCTGGTAAGCAAAACAAAAGTTAATACACACTTGAGACAAAAGGCCCGATTCACATACACGGGTGGGCCAAGAATACATTCTACATTCTTACACGCTTCACAAAGATGGCAAGTTCTATCCCCTCATTTGGCGGGTATTGTAAGATTTGCATTTAGGGCACTTTTGAGCCATAATATGGTACTTGACACATGATTTAAACCCACAGTCATTGCAAAGAATTGAGACCTGCATATCAAAGATTAGTCTTAATTAGAAATCAATATGGTGGAATATACAAAAACACTAACAATTTCAACAAAAACCCGAAAATTTAGCAATGCTGTCAATTGATTCAGCTCCTTGCTTTTACGAGTATATCTAAACGACGTACGACTAGATAACTACAGTAAGCTCCATTAAATGTTACTCAGCTTAATTTCCGGTGTCGGAAGCGGCTTTGTGATAAAGTTAATGGTTTTGGCTACAAAGAAGTATTGAAGTATCATGTGTCTTCAGGGATGCTCTAATGTTTGCCACGTAACAACCAAAATGAAGTGTCGGAGTAACATAGCCTTTCATATAAGATTCATATCTAATGTTAGTGATAAGCATAAGGCAAAATAACCATCGGGCATAACAGCAGGGAGTTCCTTGATGCTTGAACCAAGGTTACCACCATTACAAGTACAATTCATAACACAAAAATACTAGAACAGTAGAGCACAACTCACCATCTTATCCAGATAAAGCTCTGGCATTGGTGTTGCTGCAATTTCCAAGTCAAATTTCTCCCACACTTTAGACATGTCACAAACTGACTTTGAGCAGATGGGGCAAGCATATCTGAAAAATTCAATCAAACAGTTACGTGGCTAAAAGCCTTGTAATAAACATTTCTACAATTGAGAATCGGGTCTTGTGAACTGTACTTACTGACAATGCTCTTGCATTTCCTTCAGACAGTTTTTATGTATAGTGTGCCCACATGGCAACACTGTGACATCATTTCTTGACTCGAACAGATACTGCAAATTGGGTAAATCATCAGATCAGAAAATTTTGGAGCATTTCAGCCCCATCAAGACCAGCAACACAAGGAAATGGTTCACAAACCTCAAAACACACAGGACAATCGTGATGCATTGCACCCTCCACACAAGAGTGGCTATTTTTCAGAAAAACAGAGTAACAACAGCCACATTTGTAACAATGGAAGAAATTTTCTCGGCCTCCAATTCTGCATAACAGAATATGATAGTTTAAATATAATACCCAACAGGCATTACACTCCCAATGTCCGGAATTTTTAATCACATATTCTAATTTCTAATACTCCGAGTTTTTTGGGTTCATACTCAACTAAGCATAATGGCAAGGAGGATACGCAGAACATGAAACTATCATTCCTAACCAAATAAGCCAGTGCATTGAAGGACGTGAAGAAAGGAAAGAGCGGCAGCTTAACCTGTAGGCTGTAGCTAGCAAAAAGGTGTAAATATATTTAAAATTTTCATACCTACAGATTCCACAACCCTCACAATGATACTGCTTCTTAGATGTCTGCAAGACAAAGCCAAAACCACATTGAGCCCAAAGCTTAATGATTCAGACACCGATACAAAAAAGCTAGTTTCTCATTTTAAGAAGCCGATTCCTGAACTTTTTGTCCTTTATTTTAAAAATAACCCATTAAACTTCTTGGCAGTTTTCAATTTGGAAAAATTGGCTAGCCTTTTAACCTGGTATGTAAGGTAGATATACCAATATGGGGAAAAAGTGGAAGAACTCCAATGCTATTGGTACTCAAAACAAGATACCCATTCGGTGAATTACCATAGATAAATAGAACTCTAATAGGAGTTACTTACATCATCATCAAATAACTTGCAAATCTCACAAAAGTATTTCCCCATGCACACACCACAGTTAATACACACTTGTCGAACCTGACGATTAAGAGAACAAAATCACAATTCAGTGGAGTCCAGATCATCACGAGATAGCTAAGAAGATCTTGCGTTCATGATGGAAAAAGATACTAGACATACTTCTTGTTCAGTACTGCAGATGGAGCAAATCACCTAGTTCAAAGCACATTGTTATTAACACGGCAATATACAAGAAAGCGTGCAAGTAAGGAATTACAGAGCAAAATTACCTGTTGAACTTCATGTCTAGGAACATCATGTCTCTTCATCTTGTCAACCTTAATATTATTCTTCATGTGTAGCAGAAATAAGTAGCAAGTCAAACAAAGTATATGTAGAACCAGCAACCAATGAATAAATAAAAGTAAAACTCACTCAACAGGAAAGAAGAAGCCAGAGAACATCTAAATAAGAGCCAGAGAACATCATATTATATAACGGAACTATTTAAATTACTTGGATACTTATTCCTCCCAGAAATAGATGACCAGCAAAAGCCAACAACCTATATAACTCAAGCTCGTTTACAAGTATCCAACATGCAACTGTTTAAAAGTGCCGGACTCAGGTATTTAATGAGAAGTCATATGTTTTTGGCTAATAGACAAATGTCCGAGTATCATACCCGTGTCTAGTATCGTGTCAGGGCATGCAAAGTATATGAATACTTGGGTAACATAGTCAACACAACAGCAAAGTTGTAGTCCAGAAACTATTCGGGGTTGACAAATAAACCATCGAATCATAAAGAAGAAAGATAGGAGGAAAAATAAGGGTGCCGAGAAGAAAGGGTAGGCACACAAAAAATTGAGGAATTGAAAAGGTTAAATGAGAGAAGTACAGGCAAAAAATCAAGAGAAAGAAAAACAAGTATGAAACATTGAGAACAATTAATAAGAGATACACTTGAGATTCAATTTTTATTAAAAAGAAAGGAAAAACAGAATATATAAGACAAATATAAGGCCCACCTCGATATTTTCCCTCCACTACACCTCCGCCGCCATATTTTATTCAATCTCATAAAGACCCAATCAGTCTCAAACAATCGTATCTATGTTGCCTTAGGTGTTCCCACAGCCTGACAGCCCTCACAATCTATCATTTCCTCACTATTCAAAGCACCTCGCTGATGCATCAGTTTGGGTCTCTCTCATACGACAACTAAAACGTAAAATCATTACTAGAAGGATAGTTACCATGGCTTCATAATGACAATGGCGACAGTCAAATATCTGATTACAGCATGGGGCTTTAATTCGACATCTCCGCCTGTAGTGCTGACAACTGCCATAAAAAAATTCGTCACTTGCTACGATTAAAAATAGAAGACATCATAAATGATGGGAGTGAGAAACTAAATATTCTACACATAAATATTTGTGAATTACAATTAGCATACCCGTATTCCATACAGCCTTTCGCGAGGACAATATTGGGATCATCAGGAGAATCTTGTAAGCTTTTTAACATCAATGTTGGGGACTTTTGCTGTGAGCCATTTACCTCAAGAAACTGCATTGACTCATTCTGCCTCATATTTGATTCCATCATGAAGATAATGAAGATTAGGTTGCTGAAAGAAAGCTAAAACACCTGCATTGAGAGTTTCATTAATAACCAATCCTACTACCCAAAAAGGCATATCTAAGCACCCAAGCAAACCATGTAAACATTCTTGCTTTCTTCTACACTTCTTCAGAAGAAGGAAATCAGCAAGAAAATTGAAGCACGGCTCTATAGCTCCAATCGTCATAACTGCGAGGGTAGATTCATCAAGACCTACATACATCACACTAAAGGACTAAAACTCAGCAATCAGAAACTCCACTGCTCCATCAATCTTTCAGTAGCAACCGACAACATTGCAGGATCTCTAGATGCCTTGAGGTCCAAGAAGGGACAGCAACTAAATTGGAGATGACCAATACATGCCTCAGCCTAAGGTCAAACCAGTAAATCACAGAATCAATTCTCGTCTAAACCAAAGTAACCATGCATAAAGAATGCGTGAAATTTGTATGTTGGGTGTCCACGATGGACATGCCTACCTTGAGCAACAGCTTGGGTGAAGAAGGCTTCAGTTTCTTAACCTACCCCAGTTTAAGGTTTACTACCACGGTGTCACCTGAGCTCTAAGCGTGCTATTATCAAAGAAAACAAATTTATTCAATATGGTGACTGGTTGCTCCACAAAACTTTTCACTGATATGCAGACGACAGCACCGATGCATCGTTGGTCGATTCGGTTCACGTAGAGGGATCGCAAAGAAGACGGCAATAAGAACGCACAAACTGAACTTGACATGTCTCACTTGAAAGGTGATTCAAAACTATACTTCCAGATCGGTGAAACAAATACTTGAGGAGTGAAGGTGGACACTTGAATTCTTTTCAAAATTTCACTAACAAGTGAGAGATGAGATTTCTGAGTTTGTATATATTTAGGCCATCCAAAGTGTCAGCTTTGTTTGGAGAATCAGAGTAAGGCTATGTTCTTTTGGACTGAATTTGTCTGAACTGAATTGAACTTAATGGAGCTGAACTGAACTTAACTTAACTTAACTTAATAGAGCTGAGCTGAACTGAACTGAACTTAATGGAGCTGAACTGAACTGAACTTAATGGAGCTGAACTGAACTGAATTGAACTGAAATAATAAAAAGATAACAATTTTATTATTATTATTATTATTACTATTAATCATTAGTAATAATAATATTATATTAATATAATCTAATAATAATAAATAAATAAGATATAAAAAAAATATTATAGTAATATAATATAAAAAATATAATATTAATATGAATGATAACATTATTAATTATAGTAATAAATACAAAAAATAGAGTAACTTAAAAATAAATATGATAAGTATAATATAATAATATAATAATATAAACAATAATAATAATAATAATAATAATAATAATAATAATAATAATAATAATAATATAAATCATTATTAATAATAATCTAATCAGATGTATAAAAAAAATAAAACAATAATATAAGAATAAATATTATAATAATAAAATACTAATATAAATGATAACATTATTAATAACAATATAATATAGTAATAAATATATTAACAATAGTAACTAAAAAAAATATAAATAATATAAATAGTAATAAAGTAAATATATATAATTAATAATAATAATAATAGGTCTAATAATAATATATTAATACATTATAATAATAATAATTACTATTATTATTACTATTATTTATAATAATATTAATAATAATAATAATAATAATAATACATATTTTTCTAATAATATTCGTAATAATGAATATATCAATAAAATATAATATTAATAAATACTAATAATACTAGTATTTCCATTAATCGTAATAACATAAGAATAAATAAATATATTAAACATAAATATAATAATATAAAGAATAATTATAACGGTGATATAATAGTAATAAAATAATTTTTTAAAAATATAAATATAATAATATTAATAATATTAAAAGAATTAACATAATAATAATAATGATAAGAATAATAATCATAATAATGTTGAAATAAAATTAATTTGAACTGAATTGAACTGAACTTAACTTAACTTAATAGAGCTGAACTGAACTGAACTTAATAAAGCTGAACTTAACTTAACTTAACTTAATAGAACTGAACTGAACTTAATGAAGCTGAACTGAACTTATAGAAACTGAAATTAAGTCCAAAAGAACAGGGCCTAACTCAGCATTGTGTTTAGTGGGACTAGAGATAAAGATGATCAAGGAACTTGAGGAACTTGAGCAACTTGATGTAAGCGTAATCACATGTTTGTTGTAATATAGAATTCGAAAGGCAATGGCAGGTTTGTCATCAAAAGCTGATTCTCACGCTACGACAATAATGAACAACGGAAGAGTTATAAGTTATAACTACAGTACTGATTCAGTAATACTAACATAGCTTCAACCTCACTCAAAACTCTAGTCTACTGCAGCGGCGGTCTTAATTGTCAGATCTGTTTTCCTATATATATAAATTGAAGCGCAGCTACTCAATTAGAAGAGCAAGGTGTATCCCAGTCACACTTTGGTAGCATCGATCTTTCTCACAGCAACATAAGAAATTCGCATACACTGCTAACTCATAAATGGAGACGCCTATAGGAAGTATGACACACAATTCTACATAATTTACACTCCATAGTCCATATTCTGAACATTTTCCCAGTCACCTCATATTTAAAAGTGACTGACATTCAGTGATTACTAACCACTCCTTGTCAAGACTAGATAAATCTCAAATCGGAAAATCAATTGAATCCTACCATACTACTAAATATCGGCTGCAAAAGGTTTTGAAGGTTTCTTGACTATATTTAGAAGTGATATTGGCCGCGTTGACTGCACAACAACCGCTTCTAGCCCATGACAACCGATTTCTATATCAAGTATCATACCGAGATATAACACCAGGCAGCAACCCTCATCCTAATCGGCTACCCCAAACCAGCTATGTTCCCAGGTATTCTAACATACATGAGATTTGGAGCTACATAAATACTCATAGAAACAAAAAAACACGACCAAAGCGCAAAACAAGCATATGAGAAACAAAAGAACAGTTAAAATAATATTTCCTTCATCTCAATCATTTCTTTACCCTTTTTACCTTTTTTTTAGAGGTATTTTAATCAAAGGTAAATAAATGATTGGTACCTAAGGAATAACAATCAACACAACCACAAATCAAAAACTAACCGAAACTATTATTCGATTTCTGCAATCAAAGATCACATCTTTTACCCAAAAAAATTCCAACCCATTGTTAATTTCCGTTAAGAGTACACGATCCACACATTAATTAGACTAAATCACTCAACAAGTCTAAATCCCAGAAAACCCTAAAATTCATACATTTAACCTAAACATTTCCTAAAATCGAAGTGTAAATAAAGGAAAACACCTACCTTTTATAAAGCAATTGTAAGGACAATAATTTAAACCCCAAAAATTAAATAATTAAACAGAAGAAATCAAAATAGCGGAAGCAGAGAAAATGAAGTAAGAAATTAATATTAATAAATACGAAATTAAGGGAGGAACCAGCTAAGATTATGATGAATTAACGAACAACTTTGGATCTTTGATACAAAACGGCTTGAATCGAAGAACTAATTTCGTATACGCAAAGTTAAATTTCTTCGCTTTTTATTTATTTCTATTTTGGGTAACTTGTTTTCAGAGAGGATTTAAGAATAATGATGAAAAAGGAAATGTTTGAATGATGAAGGGTTTTATATGGATAATGGATGGTTAAGAGTTGGAAGAGTTCCAGGACTTCACTTATCCTTACGAGTTATGACGAATTGGCGGGTCCTTTGTGATAGGGAGTTTAGGGACCCACCGGCTAATACACATATATGTGGTTGTTCTTCATTTTTCCATGGGTGCAAAAATAAAATATCCCCGTATTGATTTGACCGACCCGTTTTGGAAGATGACAATTTTTCGATTAAGACGAGTATGTTTTTTTTTTGTCAGAAGATGACTCATATATTAGATTTTGACTTTATTGTCTTGATATCTACTTATATCGTCTCCTTAGTCGCCATCTTTGACCACTCTTTCCATCAACAACGTTTATTACCTTTCTACCACTGTCATCATTGTCTCGACGTAATGGACGTTACCATAAGCCAAATGTAAAGTTGGAGAGAATAAAGAGAAGTAGATAGCAAGAGGTTAAGGGAGGGAGGATAAAGAAAGAGACCACTCGTTGGTTGGTTTTAATTTAGAAAAAATTGCTTAAAGAGAACATACCGACAATGTAGTATACACAAGCGAAATTGTATGTGCCTAAAAAATTAAAAAAAAAAAAGGGAAGTCGGCATAGTCACTAGGTGGGGCCGCAATTGCTTCTCCATCCTCTACTTCTTTCTCTCCGTAAGAGCGAAGAAATCAACAATTATCTTGTAGGGTATTTTCCGTGTTTTTTTAGCAAAAAGTGACCACTTTTTTGGTAAATGGTCAGCACTTTATGAAAATAGTGGTCACTTTGAAAAAAATGTCATTTTAGTCATAAAAGGTGGTTATTATTTATCAAATGGTGATCATTTTTTTCTCGTCGCATGTACAACCGTCATAGAAGAGAATTTGCAGTGAAGAAATAGCCAATTCTCCATCCTTAATAGAGATTTTCTCCCTGATTATTATTGTCAATAGATAAAGGATGTTAATCCCATTCCTAATGATAAGATTTTGGTCCACTGAATTTGGCTCCATTTGAGCTAATTGAAGTTGATTGATACGTGAGCAATATGAACTTTGAATGGATAAGCAGAAGACTTTGAATTGTGATGCGCACGAAATAGACGTGCACAAGGATTATACAAAATCTCGTTTCCGACTGTATTCAGTATATGATGTCAGATTGCCAGGCCTAATTGAAATCACAAATTCTTATTTCAGACGGAGGTATCCGTCTTAAGCTTAAGACGGATACCATATTCTCTCACAAAATACCCATCAAGGGTGAGTGGAGAGCACATGGGGGGAGCCCACCTTGTCCCCTCTACCCATTTCCTCTCACAAAATACCCGTTGTAAGATCCGACCCGTCTTAAGCAAGACCTACTGAATTGAAATTAATTGGCCGAACTTTCTTTTTTTGGCAGTAGTAAAACCATTATACACGCCAATTACAACAAACCGAAATACTTCATATAACTTAACTAGTTTACAAAAGTGTATGAAAGTTGGAACTCTACTTCATCTGAGTACCTGTGGGTAGAGGTAGAGGCTACGTGAAACATAATACAACATCACAACACAATCGAGTCAGTACTCAACACAATAGATGAGAATCATTGACCATCGCAATCGAACTAGTAGTGAGCGCTTCTTCATAGTGACAACTTCCGGCGAATACCATGAGAGATGCATCTATGCTAGATGTAACATCAATTGGGATCTCTCCATTTCTTTCTCTCCTTTTCCTTCCATTTCTTATTAATGGTCTAGATTCAACTCCGGAACAATCTAACGGTCGATTGTTTAATAGTTGGAGGATGAATTATGATTTAGTATTGGTGTATTAGAGGAAGTGGAAGAAAATGGAGAGAAAGGAAATTGAGAGGATCTATACTCATGCAGACCGTACTCCAACGTGAAGCACCTAGGAATGTCAGCGGAGCGGGTATAAACAGGCACCGCACCCGCCTCAGTTTGGGGTGGGTATGGTAGAGCTTTAACGGGTGGTAGGGCGGGTGCGAGTACAAAAGTTCCACCCGCCATGAGTGGTGGGCCGGGGTAGGTTTTACGTCATACCCACCTAATACCCGCCACGTATTAAAAAAATATATATTATTATGACTTTATAATGTTCTTTATTTATTTATATTGTAAATATTAAACTAGATATATAAAAATGAAAAATTAGGGGATCTATAGTGATTAAACTAGAATTTATTTAAAAAAGTATCTACATAAGTTATGACTGGTTAGTAAGTGGGTACGGGTCTAGGTTTTCACCCGGCGGGATGGGTACGGGTATAAAAACATGTACCCGCCATGAGTAGTGGGGTGGGTATGGAATATGGATATGAGAAATACTTGGTGGGTGCGGATACGGAAGGACCTATATCGACCACTTCCCAACCCCAATGACATCCCTAGATGCATCAAAGTCGACAATAAACCATTTACAGGGCTTTACAATATGTATGTCAAGTAATTGTAGTAACCAGAAGGATGGGAGCTATAAGCTTGTCAAAAGTCTCATATGATGATTCTATTAGCTGAATTCCCGACATCCGCAAACTTTTTTGAAATAAGCACAAATGTTTCCTTTATAAATCACAAGTCAGCTTACCAATAATGGCAAAGTATGAAACGAAAAGCTACCTCTTCTATAATATTTTTGTTTTTTGAAGCATTTACTTACAATTTTAAACCCTCTTATAGCATAATCTCCTACTAAAATACACTACTCCTGTCTCCTGAGTCCTGATCATAGAAAATCTGCTGATGAAAATCTAAACAGATGTTCAAATTAACATCCAAAACAACTGTGAACTACTAAGCATTTAGCACCTCTCCTTAATCAAGATCTTCCACCAAAGAATCTGAGAGGAATCGGAGAAAAATAAACAAATAAAATTCTGTAGTCTATACACTAGTGACAAAATTTTCATCCAACCATTTACCTGAGGAAACCAGCAAGTATTCAGATCAACCATCCATCAACAGGATCATGATTATTTAAGGATTTTAACCAGTTTTGCATTGTTCAGTGCGATTCGATAAGGGGGACAAGCTTCAACAGTGAGAACCCACTTTTCGAATGAACTCCATTCCCATACGGCCGATTTAATTTAGGGATCGCATGACCAATTCCCGAACCATGCAACATTAGTTTTAACTCAGCTTCGCAGCAAGTTAGGGAAGACTATATATATTTACAAAAGCTGAACAAATCCTGAAATAAGAACGCGTCTCACCGAGTCACTGAAAGTCATTATCTGCGTCCATATATGAAGCTTTAACAGCTTCGGCAGTCATGATAGCAGCTACTGCCTTTTGCTTTGCTAAATCCGCTCGACAAAGCATTCTCTGAGCATTTTCCCTTTTCAGTTTGGCAACAGTGACAGCATGTCGAGCAGCACTCGCTGCATCACGCAGCCGGAACTCGTCGAGCTCAGAGGGACCCACCTGGTCAAAGTTATGCCTTTGAAACCCCGCAGATTGACTATGTATTTGACTGGGCCACTCTGATGGAAAACCCATATTCCACATATTACCAGTAATTCTCTTGCCTATAGTCCTCAAATTATTTGAAGGACTCGGATCATTTGAATGTGGGATAAAACATAATTTTTTTGATTTGATTTTGTAGGGCTTAGAGTAGTAATTTCTCTCAAAGCCATCATTATTCAATGAAAAGTGCCCCATACTAACCCCTCCATCCCTTGGGGAAATTATGCCCATTGATCGCTGAAGTACAGGAGAATAATCAGATACCCCTTCATTGTAGGCAGCATATATCAGTCTGTCATCCCCTAAAGAAAACCCATTCAAATTCCGACCAGCTGAAAACATTGATTTGAAAAAAATAAGTTTGAGAGCCACAATTCGAGACCAAAGAAAATTGCAAAAACATTTAAGAAAAAAAATGTACCTGGCAAATGGAAATATTCCGGACACCCAGAAACTCCATTGGTCAGAAAACCAGTTGGAAGTTTCTTCTGTGATCTATGTTTTGACCCTCTACTGGGCACTGCTTCCAAACCTCGCGGTTTCAAGCAAAACGCAAACATGGCAGGTTTCTCACCGGCTGAGGGTTTATCCAAACATCCACTGGAAGGAGCTGATACTATTTCCTCCCACTCTTTCACTTGCTGCTGATGCTTCTCCCAAAGTGGAGGCTGCATTAAGAATAAAAAACTCAGAGGACTATCATAAAAGCAACTGCGCTTACTTTCAAAACATGTTTTTTTTAAAATAATGCTCGAAATTTTAAATTAGCAAAGTGGGTCTGTTTCACAAATATTCAGCAAAACTAGGTTCACTTGGGATGGGATCTTAGGAGGTTGGGTACGAAAAAGGATCACCACTTTGTGTGGCGGGTATTTGTAGAACTGTCCCCCCGGGTGGCGTATTTTTTTCCAAAATATACTATATATGTAAAATTAACGCTGATAAAAGAGCACTAAAAATTAGCGCCTGAGTTGACTTAGCATTATATCACAATGTGTTTTGGGTCTGGAGTCATTTATTGTCTAAAACAAACACCAACCTGATCATTTCCTTTTATGATATAAAGCTATTAAAAACAAGAAACCACTGCTCTAGACTTTGACCATGGGGCATGAACCTTATGTTGCAAGCTCAAGACTGGTGTGCCATGGATCAACTTAATATGAACACGGGGACTTGGGAGGTGTCTGATATGATTCGCAACTTGCAAATAACACCCCACACGACGCGTGCCCAATACTCCAAAACCAGACACGACACGGATACTGGACTGATATCCTCAGATTTTATTGCAACAATATCAACTAATAGCAAGAGAAACAAAAAGGTAGAGAGATGTAATAAAACATCTTCAGGAAGAAATAGAGTAAGACACGGGAGAGGAAAAAGGCTAGTTAAAACAAGGATAATTAAATTTCCTCTCTTCTTTTCGTGCATGGAGCATAGTTATTAGGTTTGTCGAAATAAGTGGAAGTAGATAAACTTTTTGAGCCTTTATATTGGTTATATTTCCTTCCATGTGCGAACATACTAACTATATCCCTAGTTTAAATTGCTTTAATTCATCAAATATTATAGTAACTTTATATCAGAGATGTTATAGAAATATTAAAAAGAGCCTCTTCCAAAACACAAACGTCACTCAATTTTTGGAATGGAATGTTGCACACTCAATAACACGTCGTATCCGACACGTATTGGCGAGTCTATTTAATATAGACTCAGTCATGTATATCCGAACGATAGATAATTAATTGGCTACATCGGAAAAGGCAGAATCTCAGAAGGAAAGAAAGTTAGAGATTCTAGATATAATGACAGAGTCCGACCATTATGTACCATAGACTAAACATAGGAATGTTAAAAGGTCAAAGCAAAGAGGATGGCTTCTTGGTCTACCTCAGCACTTCCTGTCACAAGTGTGTAAAATTCCACTTATGATTTATTGGGGTGAGAATACGCATACAACAACAACAACATAATCCCAAAATGATTGGGGGTCGGTAAACATGAATAATCCTTTAGAATCGTCCCTGGGTGATCACACCCCTCACAATGCGAAAATATAGAAAAAGAAAAGTGGAAAGAAAGTGGAGTGTGAAACATAATACAAAATTTAAGTTAAGCTTATAGGTTTGAAAAAGCTCATATTTCTTTAATAAAATCTTAAAATTTAAATGTAAAAATAGAAAATTAAAAGTTAAAAACAATGTTTTAAAGATCGAAGTAAAAAATTATTGTTACGGAAAACCTTAAGTAAATCAAGTATTATTATAAAGTAGTTTTTAGGTAGAACTTTTAAAAAATCTGAAAAGAAAACAAATAACCTTTTTTAAAAATAAAAATAAAAATAAGAACACAAAATATTTCAAATAAGAGCAAATACTAAAAATCCACATGCATCATTTCCCTCCATTGAGCCCTCTTCGTCACCATACCCTCTTCAAGCCCAAGAAATCTCATATCATGTTCTATCACTCTTAACCAAGTCTGTTTTGCTCTCCCTCTACCCAACCTTTTCTGTTCCCCAGGTCTCAAGCCGATGCGCCCATAGGTCTCTTTCTCACATAGCCAAACCATCTTAGTCAATATTCCATCATCTTGTCCTCTACTGGCGCAACCTTCACCTTCTCCCTAATCACCTCATTTCTTACTTGATCTTTCCTCATATGGCCGCACATCCACCTCAACATGCGCAACTCCGCCACACTCATCTTTTGAATGTGAGAATACGCATAAGAGACAATATATGTATGTAGTAAAAAGCTAGATAAATATGTTTAAAGGTCCACAAGATATTAAAAAAAAGGACAATGAGATACATTTTATGACCTAGCTAACTAGCTAGTATGAAAAAATTGCAGTAGAAAGTAAAAAATAGGTACAATAGAAGCAATAATATGGAACCATCATATTTTTATCGTGTCGACTCTTCAAATTAAGAGTTCAAGTTTCAAAACTAACTATGCATATAGAGGCTAGAGTCATATGCTTCACCCAAATTGACGTGTCTTTTCTTCTTTTTGCAGATAAGATTACCCACAATAGTTTCATATCATAATTATTCATTTCTCATTTTGTTTAATTGGCGTCACATTTAGGGTGTTTTTTTTTTGTATATAGGCATCACCCCATGGCGTCTTCTTGTAGATGACCATTAACTATATGATATCTTTTTGAACATGCACGTCACCCCCTTCTTATCCCTTGATTAATACGATATCTTACTAGCCATAAAACATATCAGTCCTTCGGGGAAAAAACATATGACCCAGGACAACCAAACATGTGACAGAAAGCCTCCCATAGACGAGCAAAGATCCCCATACAATAAAACACAGAAATCATAGTGTAATGTTTTGCATGAAATCAGAACATGATTACTCTTTCAGCCTCAATCATGTAATGAATAAAACAATGAGTACAAAGGGTGTCACTACCACAGTAGTATTAGAATGACAGCGTGACATTTAGTCTTTAAAATTGAACTCTAAAGCATCCATACACATTTAAACATACAGTTTAAACATATTCAAAAACAAAGTAGTAACTCAAAAAGTAATGATTAAATTTAGAGATACCTGAAGATGCCGTATTAAAGGCATTCCCTTCTTTTCTCGTTTTTCACGCCAATGCTCATAAATATTAAGAATTGTGTTGAATGGCCCAAACCCAGCCATGGCATCCTCCAGTTCATCCAAACTGAAGTGATCACATTGTTTAGCATATGCGAATTTCTCGAATGCATCCATTGTTTTCTCAAAAGTCTCATCTGAAACATCACCACAACCAAGATCACTAAAATCCAAGCCTCTACGTTTCTGGAGCCACTGCTCATCATCACTGTCCATGTCATACAAGACACGAGATGGATTCATGGCAATGTCGATATCGGTGTCTAATTGCTGGTGGTATTTGGAGGAAGGCCGCATGAATGGTACTTCTAGAACAGAATCAACGTTTTCTTCAATCAGACGAACCCCTGGAATGGGAATATTTTTCACAGACGCAGCACGAAGATTCCGGTTATAGCATTCTTCATGCATCTCTTTGAAAGTTGTCCACTGAGACCTGTCTGTGAACTCCAAAATCCACTCCTTCCCTCCTTTCCACATCATTGCATGAGTATAGCGGTTTGTTGTTCCAGGTTGCAAAAATTGATGCGGTTTGTGTGAGTACTTTATATCTCCTGAAATTCTTACAACAAGCCGCCACTCATTGTGATCGACAAGCTCAAGCACAACCCTCGCCCCACATTCTCTCCACCCCCGATCACCAACGGTGACCAAACAATTGCCATCACACGCTAACAATCCCGTATTTCTTTTTGAACTGCCAAAGGCATCAGATGTTTTCTTCGCATTGGCTCTTCTAATACGTTTATGGGAGAACCCTTTTCCATGATGGAAATTATTCTTATAGGTGTGACCATTTCCACCAAGTAGCATGGAATATGAAACTTGAGTACGTGGCTTCCTAGGCCCACTACAAAAACCATTATGAATGACGTTTGGTTTTCTATCAGACCAACCAGGGGAAAGACATGTAGATGTTGAAGGACTTAAATCACCGTTTTTACAGTTTTGAAGCAAGATTTGAGGAGTGTCACCTCGAGTGCACACACCACCATCCTTACCAACCATGGCTGAATCAATAGGATGTTGAACATTTTCCAACTCGGCACCAGCTACACTTCCACTGGAGAGGAAAGAGGGAACTTCAGTTAGCATGTTTGCCTTAGACCCACATCCAATCTCAGGGTTAATTGATGAAAGCTGGTTGTCCGCAGATATATGTTCTTCTGACATAACACAATTCTCAGACTCAGTTATTTCAGCTGTCATATTATCCGTCTGAGCTATTT
>JAIUZE010001128.1:0-71616 GCA_022085475.1 Heliosperma pusillum | reverse complement strand
AGTTTTAGAAGGTGAGTTGCAAGCCGGCTAAGATTGAGAGAAGTTTGGATTACCGATTGTTAACTGATTCACATGATTACGTGTTGATTAGGGTTTGAGTGTATCATGGCCATGTTACAGGGTAACCTCTGAGCTAGCATACCCACTTCCCTACCTCTTGTTATAGTTTATTATCATATTCACATGATAGCTTTCACATGATAGGTTATATGTTAGTTATCTGTTTCATAACATGAAAAGCATATCTTATAGGTTAAGGTTTTGTATTTTCTATATACATTACTTTTATGTTATTCATGTTTTATTAAACTCGACATTTCGTGGCTGGGAGAACTCGAAGTTACTCCCCACTGACTGTGGCTTCCGTGTTTATATTTAATGCGGTTGGCAGGTTTGTGATGCATACATTGGGTACATTGACGAGCTAGCGAGCGAAGTATTTACCTGGACCTATATTCGGTTCTTAGATTGTATATTATTTATACCCTCTTTTATTTCCGTATTTATACGGGAGATATGTCTCCCGTCTTGTATATTTCTTTTGTATAATATTATTTCCGTTTTGTAATGACCCTTTTTATTTATGACACCCTTGTTTATGTATTTAAATTATTTTTTTCTTTCCGCAAATTTGAGGGTGTCACAATGGCTTTCCAATGTCAAGAGGTAGCTTGCCAACAACCTTCCCCGCCGGGTTTCGAAGAGGAATGTTATGCGATTCTTGCTTATAATCAACAAATGCTTGAAGAAATGGCGCGGTCGATCACTACTTAGGCTCTTCCACCCTCCCACTGTGAGTCTTTTCTCCCTAATGAATTTGAATTATTGGATGACGATGATGATGATCCTACTTTATCTCTTGAAAGTACCCCTAGTATCATTCCAATTCACCATTTAGAGACTCATGTTGATGACATTGACCTTGAAGTAGATGACACACTTACCATGGATGATGTTGGGCCTGTTTGTAACAAAAGGGATGAGGTTTTCCCCGAGTCATTTGAAACCTTTGCAAATCCTTTTACATGGGAGATAGTTGATCCATTTAAGGTTGATGGAAGACTTAGTGCTACTAATTTAGAGGTTAAGTGGGATGAACCCCTAATTTTTGATGAGTCCTACCACCTTGAGTTTTCATACCACCAATTTGAGACCATTTCTAATGATAATTTAAGCACTAACGGTTTATTTTATGGTCTTATGCATGATGCTCCATCTCTTGCTGGCGAGTGGAGTAGTACGGTGGTTCTCTTTGACATATCTAATGCGCATTTTGATAAGCTTTATCCTTCCTTACCTTTGATCTTTCATGCTTATATCTTATCAATTGCTTACATATGCTTTTGTATTGATTATGCGCAGGAATATGATCAACTTCTACGGGCGTTGACATGCTTTTTAGACGACAAAGGATACTCATTAGAATAAATTAGTTTTTGTCAATTTACAGTTTTTGGACAATTGCAATTTCAATTTGGTTGTAATAGTTAGACATTTAGACATTTAGTTTGCTTTAGTTTGTAGTAGCTTGTCTTTTGCAGGTACTTTGCTACTTGGATTGGACTACCCCGTTTTCAAGCTAGCTTGGGGGAGGCTTCTACACTTTAGTATGCTTTCTTTCCTTCCTTTATTTTTGCATGTGTCATCCCATCTCCCCTTGTTGGTTTTTGTTTGTCCATCTTTGTGTCACACATTGAGGACAATGTGTGTTCTAGCTTGGGGGAGGGATTTAGTGAGTCTAGCTATGAGAAATCTAATCTAAAAATTTGACAATTGAAAGTAAAAGTTTGATGTTGTGTCCACCCATGTATCTTTTGCATAATGTCATTCCTCTTTGCATTTCCTATATTGTAGTTATTTTAATCTAATGAATCATGCTTTATTGTCGGGATTTTGCATTCATGGGGATGTCTTGACATAGTGGGTGAGCGATGGATTTTTGGACAAAATAGACTTGATCTTGACATTGGTAAGCTACATATATGGTAAGGTAGACCCTCCAATGGCCGGTGCGTATATACTCGGTCTCATCTAGGTGTGTGTAGTTTCTCCTCTTGGTGTGCGTTACATCTAGACGCACAAGTATGGTCTTTGTTCCATTTTGTAAGAGTTTTGCTATCATGATTTCATTAGAAGCCATTCACTTGCTTGCTTACATAAATTGCCCACAAATTACCCATTTCCTAGCTACATATAATATTATTTACTTGCTACTTGTGTTGGGGTGCTTTTATTTTTGGGATTTGCTAGAATTTGTCACTATTGTAAGCTTGTCTTTGCGGGATTGCTGATTCTCGTATCTTGGTGGATGTTGGCTTTAAAGAAAGAAAAAAAAAGATCTGAAAAAAAATGAAAGATGCAAAATGACGAAGGAAAGAAAAGAAAGAAGCATGAGAAACAAATGAGAAAAATGATAAAAAAAGAAGAGAAGAATAATGAGTTGCTTCCATGTTTTATGAAGTATTTGATTTTGGGAAGTATACATGTGTCTTATAATGTTAAAAGAGTCAATATGCTGCTTTTGGCTCTAGTTCTTGTCATTTGGGAAGGGTTAAGGTTTGGAATAAGCATTCTTACACATTTGGTTGTCACTAGCTTGACATTAGCTCCACATGACCAAATTCATTTGTCCACCTTCTTACCCATTTCCTTTAGCCTTCTTCTTTGTATTATTGGCTTCTTTTCTTATGCATTATGATCATGACTAGCATTGTCTTATTGATTTGGAATGTTTACCATACTAGATTGCGGGCGCATTCTCCTGAGTCGTAGATAGAAGAGTGTCATTCACATATATTTGCCATGTTCATTTCATGAGTGTGAGTGTTATCCCGTGAGAAGTCCAATGTCATTTAAAGATCATGCAAGAGTCGAAATGTCCATGTAAAGTCCTTAATACCACGCCGTCGTATAAGTCTCACCCATGTATTGCATTTTTCATATGCCCAAGTTGTTTCGGGATTTGATTCATTGTACTTTAAAACTACTAGTCGGGAATTGAATTTGGATGGGATGATTATTGCTTGCACCCTTGTCCTTGTCATACATTATATTGTGTGCTTGCTTGAGGACAGGCAAGAGTTTAGCGTGGGGGAGTTTGATGAGTCCATTTTATATATAGTTTAACTCCCTAGTTTAGCTCGGTTTATTTGATTATTATACTTTGTTTAGTATATTTGTGAGCTAATTACGTGTTCTAGGTGTATTGCTTGTGTTTGTTACATTTTGTAGGAATCTAAGCTTTTAGAGGCATTTTCCTACCACATTAGCAATGTGACAACCCTCGCGAATGCGGAAATAAAACATACAAGCATGTGATTTAATTAGCGAAACTACGGTGTTTTTAAAACTTTTTACATGCCAATAGAAAATACGAGGAGTGTCAAATATTACAAACCAAATAAAAATACCACAAGAGACGTAGTCTCTCAAAGTGTTAACAAAAGACAAAGTTATTAGCATCTAGCTCAAGAACGTCTAGAGGTGTTTCATCCAGGGACAACGCCCGCTAGCTCACACCCGAACCCAAAATATCAAGCAAAATGCCATCCAATCAAGCAACCTGTTCATCCATGAAAAACATGAACGCCACAGTCAGTGGGGAGTAACTCCGGGTTCTCCCAGCCATATCACATCAAACGTACATAGAAGGAAATACAAAAGTAGACATGCATATATAGATATACATGTGAGATACGATAAGAATAGATAGGCAATTCAATATATAATGATAAGAGCATATAGAATACAAATCCGAATCCACATGTGATACAAAGACTCGGGGAAAACACTCTTAGGCAACCGAATACGCTCACTAGGGCTTGCATCTCACCGTTAGCGGTATAAGTTTGATAAGATTGAGACTCGACAACCAAACCATGCCAAGTCATGGTATGACCATGAATAATCAATCAAGTAATCACGCATCCACACATAAGAATACAATGACGACCTCTATCACGGTAAATGAAACGCACTAGCACCGTGTACATGGCAAGTATGATTAAAAGGCATCCACGAGATAAGCATTTCCCTGAACACATACACGATGACATTTCGTATATGTAGACTAATTTCCTCCTGGTAGGAACGACGATAATAATACGGTTCCTAATCTAAATCTGGCCAGACTCCCAGAATCGCATTTTCCGGTTCGACAAGCGATGACATTTCGCATCCAAGACTCGGTTAATCATTGACGCCGAGTACCCCAAATTCGGTAGAATAATTCACGAAAGAGGCGGAAAAGAGCTCGAGCCACATAACAAGCGGTACGCTACATGCAAATAACACCACCTCCCAACAACGTCGTCGTATGCCCACTAACACATGCAATTAAGCAGTAGGATACCTCCCCGTTCCGACATTCCAGCCTTACGAACGTGGAGGTAGCCAAGGGAATGAGAGTACAAAGCACAAGACAAAATAGTGCTCAAACCGTATCATTTGTAAAAACCGAATCAAAGTGGGAACATACCAAAAACCGTCACAAAACATGAGAATAGGGAATCATATAAGTTCAAATATGATAAACATGAGTCAACACATGATACATAAGCATTAGAACAAGTGTATGAAGCATAAGGGATAAAATCATAGATCACCTCTCCAAAACAATGTTGTTTGGAAACCAACGAAAACAAGGGTCCACTTCAAACGGTCATAACTAGAGTTCTATATATGGGAATGCAGAAATTCCAAGTCGAGGTGATAGCTTAACCTCTTACGGTTCCAACGAATGGTCACAAGCCCAACACAAGCAAGTAACGAAGGAGATATGATCATTCTACCAAAAAGGGTCAGTGCAGTGAAACTGCGCAAGTCACGACCGTGACTTGTATTTCACGACCGTGAAATGGGGTTTCACGACCGTGACTTACATCTCACGACCGTGACTTACATCTCACGACCGTGAGATGTGTTACCAAGTCACCCGTGAACTTTCAAGATAAATTCAATCCTTTTATTTTCAATTCTCATAATCTACTTCTATTAACTATCAACAATCAATATTTATCATCAACAATCATCAACTAACAACAATCATCATCAATATCATCATTCCTAGGCTTTCTAAATGTATTCTAAATACGAACTCTAACATGGAAATCATGTAAAACACGTAAATGATACCGAGTAACCCTTCACCGTTACCTTTACGCGTCTTTAATCGATTACTAAACCTTCCTAGTAGTCCCCACCTACAAATAGGTAATAAAAAGATGAATAAAATTCATCTTGAGAAAGACGGATAATTTAAAAAGCGAGAAAGACGGTAATTTTATTACCAATACGGATAGAGGAAGATGAGAGGGGAAGAATAAGACGAACTTACGTGAAATTGAGCAAGAAATGAAGGCGTAGGATCGATATTAAGACTTGAGCAAATATGGAGGCTAGTTTTGGTGGTTTGTATGAGGAAGAAGAAGGAGATTGAGTTGTGAGGGAGTTATGTTATGAGGGAGTATATATAGGGTGAGTAAGTGGAAAAGTCAACGAAAGTCAAAGACGGTTCCAAAGTCAAGAAAATTCAAAGACGACTTAAAATTCAAGAAAAGACAAAGACGACTTAAAATTTCAAGAAAAGTCAAAGACGACTTAAAATTCAAGAAAAGTCAAACTCGACTCAAAAGTCAAGAAAAGTCAAACTCGACTCAAAAGTCAAGAAAAGTCAAACTCGACTCAAAAGTCAAGAAAAGTCAAACTCGCCTTAAGACGGGATTTTCATGGAATCTCACAGAAATTCAAAATACGAACTCGGAAATTCTAAATTCGACTCGAAACATAAAAAGCTAATTTAAAACTTAAATTCGCTGAAAAGATTTCGTAAAATATTTCTACTAGAAAAATAGGGTACATTTCCGGGTGTTACATAAAGAGCGAATCTTAGTTTAGTATTCTTTCGTGACAACGTAGCGAATAGACCTTTCCAATTAGTTTGTTTTTTCATTTGCAAAAGTCTAATTAAGTATAACATTATCTGATATGCTTAGTATCATCTCTACCATTTCTCTGTATTTTCCATTTAGGTGAGTTTTATAACGATAGAATAACTTTTTATCGTCACTCTCCTAATAATGTGTGACACACTTGTTACTAAGAATTAATAATGAGTAGACATAATTTTATTTGTTTTCAGTGTAATTTATGTTTTATAAATTCCGCTCATTTTATTCAAATCAACGTATTTCAATTCAGTTCAACTTATTTTATTCTTAGTCATCTCTGCCTAGTTTAAATCATTCTAGTCAGTATATTGGACAAAAATAGTAATTTTAGAAGCATGTTGTTAAAAAAAACTATAAAAAAATGGAAATCTAAACAAAAAAAAAGTGAATTTTCTAAAAAAAAAAAACAAAGGTAAACAAACAGAAGAGACACTTAGGAAAGATCGAAAGTGTAAATGTTATGGAAAATGCAAGCATAATCGTGTTATATGAATAGATTCTTGTAGGAAGGAGATCTGAAAAAGGGTAAGAAAGTGTAAATGAATTAAGGAAGCGTCCAATATATACAATAATTGAAGAAAGAGTGGACCAATATAATTTCGACTATTTTGGAAAAGTATGGAAATAAGTTATGTATGTTATAAATAAATGTTGTCGCCATTTGTGGTATTCCTTGTTCGTGTGACCTGAACTTCTACTGTCTATGTAAGTAAGACCTTCATTTATATGATCTCACAAGCTTCCATAGATTGTCTAAGAGTGAGGTTGATAGATAAGGAGTAGTAGTAAGATAATAATAATAATAATGGACTTGTGTGGAAGTTAAAAAGTTAAAAAGTGCTAAACTTTAGATTAAAATTTGGTGTTATGATCAACTTAATTATCAACTTTTGGTGGTGAATTAGTATTTATGATTTGGTTAACTTTAAATTTTTAAACATAGGGTTAAAGTTTAATTTTATGTGGTTGCTGGAAAAAGAGTGACAAGTGACATTTTTGTATAGCGTCTTTGGATCAGCTAAACAAATCATCGAAAAATGTCCTAAGACACGGGTATTATGGATAGTATGTTTCATGAATTCTCCCCCATCTTGATTAAGTGATTATAGTGCACTTGTGGCATTTGAGAGAAAGAAGAAAAAAAGTTAAACGAATCCCAAATTATAGTGATGTTGGGTGTGAGGCGGATGCCACTTTTCACATAACTAAGGAAATTTAGATTATATCGGATTCAACTTTCACACAAAACTTCCTTTACGGTCAAAGTAGTTAGTTGTTTGATGGTTTCATGGTGAGAGCATCTGCAACTCCCTCCCGAGACATGTAATCAAAAGCTCAAAAAGATTCATAATGTTCTGAATTCTGCGAGCTTATAAGGTATTGTCAATCAGCCACTATCCTCAACTCTACGAGCTTATAAGGTATTGTCAACCAGCCCCCCAGAACATGTCCCCTTTCTAGAGCAATGCCCATCAACTCCCGTTCCTTTCTTGGTCAGACCAAGCCAAACGGTGATATGTGTCGGGGCTCTCTCAGCCCAACCTTGCAATTAGGCCATATAAGGCCATAAAGAATGATAAATATGTTACTAACAAGGTACAATTTGAAATATTAAGTAACAGCGTTTATGACTTTATTTATTAGCTAAGTTAGCTGACATTTGCAAGAGTATCACAATTACAATGAAAAACTGAACCTACCCTAATCTATCGTTAATTATATACGGAAGTATGATACTCCTTTCGTCCCGATCATTTGTTGAAGTAAGAAAGACAAAAAAAATAGGAGAAGTAGGGAGAGGGAGGGTTAGTTGCCCGAAAAGCGAGGTTTAGCATTTGACATTTTGCTATCAAAACTAGCATCTATACATTGTCAGCTTTTCATTTTTTTGGCTTTTTCTTTGACTTATCTATCTTCTTCAATGTCGAGTCCTGTAATTTTATACTTCGTATATTTTATATTATATTATTATTATTATTTTGTGGGTCCCTCTTTCTTATATGGGCCTTCGTGCCACTTTCTTTTTACTTTGGGTTTCGGACTTGTACTCTCTTTTAAATCTTTGCAAATTTTAATTCCACATTTTCTAACATTGTCTCTTCTATTTCAACGTAAACTTGCCTTTTAATAACTTTTTTTAATGATACCCGTATTTCCACGGGAAAGATAAGCTCTTCCACGGAAAATGTGAATATTATACCCAAATTACCCTTTCTCACCTTGCAAACTTGTTTTAATGGGGCCGTACAAGTTAGAGTGATAAAGGAGGGTTAGTTGGGGCCAAGTTGTCAAATTATTAGTGGAAAAGGATATTTGGACGTTAGATTTATGAGCTTCCTTTTTAAGTAGAATTTCTAGAGGGGGCCTTAAATTTGGAGGTGCTTTTTGATAGTATCATTACTTTTAGTTGACATTTATTGCATGGTCAATTAGATGCTTCTTGAAAATTACTCCATAATCCACTATAATTAGAAACTCAATTACTTTTCAATTATTGTATACAATTTTAACAAACATAAAACGATTACCCTTTTGAAATAAACTATTTAAACTAACAAAATATTTACGAATAAGACTAAGTAGAATTAAACTAAAATTAAGTTCAGCAGAGCAAAACGCTAGTCTTTGTTATACCCTTTTCGTCCTGATCATTTGCTTACCTTTTTCATTTTTGGGTGTCTCATTTAATTTGTTTACATTTTTATATTACATGGTCCTAAACTCCTAATGAGTAATTAAATCATCCAATAAAACTATTGTCTACTTGTTATTCAATATAACTACCCACAATTAGAGGTAACAATAAGGTCAGTCGAGCCGACTTTGGGTTAGGTCAAGTGGGTTTGGGTTAGATCGGGGCAGTATACCCTTTCGGGTCGAGTTGAGTTGGCTTCGGGTCATTATCGGGTTGGGTCATTCCGAGTCAAATGAAGTATCGGTCAGGTCGAGTCATTAGCGGGTTTGGTTGCTTTATCACATTATTTCAAGTTTTGACTGTTAAATTTTGTTTTTAACCATTATTTGGTTTAGTTACTTCATTATTAAGTCAAACATATCAAATCTAAGCACTAACTCACTTTCATCTTGGTCATATTAAGCTTAATAATTGTCAGATCATCAATTTAATCGGGTCAAAATATGTCGGGTCTGGTTCGGGTCACTGACTATCGGGTTGCGTTGGGTTACAGGTCGAGTGGGGTCGGTTTTGGTTCGTAAATTTCCGGGTTTTATCGGGTTGGGTTTGCTCAGGGTTTGGGTCAGTTAGACTTGGTAGCTCTGCCAACAAATAGTCTTTTCCCTACCCTTAAATCATAATCTTTTTGCTAAAAATAAAAGTAAAGGTAGACAATTGATCCTGAAGGAGTGACTAATATTTTGGTTTTGAAATTAAGTACTTTTGCACAAATGAAATACATCTCCTTGCAGTATTAGTTTAATTCATACTCCTTTATATGCATCACATAGAAACGAACTCAAACCAATCAACAACTTACACCCATATGAGTAGGTCGGAAAAGTATCCTTTCCTTTTTTCTGTCCATTTCCTCCCCATGTCATAGGCTATTACATTATACAATATCCCAATCTAACACATTAACCGTTTTGTTTTCAAGTAAATTTACAACCATCTGATATTGCACAAAGTTAATCTAAAACGTTAAGAAGTAATCAACCTACATTTCATTTAGGAAATGAAGAGGGTCCTTACTCGAGTAGGTCTTATATCAAGTATTGTGTAAGTTGAAATTTGCATGATTCGATAATAAAAAACGAAAATAAGAAGCGGGCAAATATGTTGCTGACCAGGGGCGTTTAAGGCTTAGTGCAACCACCGGGAGTCTGGTTTTGATCACCCCAATTTGCAAGCTTTTTTGATGAAATTTAATACAAAACTCGACGTATAGTACACTTGTACATTCATACTTAAGACCTCATCTTTCTGTGATGCATTAGACCTCTATTTATTTAAAGACACTCTGTAATTTACGGAAAATATACCCTTATGTTATATCACTCATCACGATTCAAGACTAAACAACAATGGCATATTATTTATTTTAAGCTAAGCCTAGACATAATAGAGGTAATTAAAGTTAAACATGACCATATTGGGATACCAAATTAGATATAGTCAAGAAAAAAGAAGACAATTAGCACACATCCATATTCCATCCACACCTTAATAAACAAAAAAAAAAACACCTAATCTATCTTCTATCTATCTACACATCAAAAACATATCAAATCCACCACAATTCACAACCACACCACTCTAACAACAACAAAACAAACAAAACACAACATTACATACATTAACATAACATAACATAACATAACAATAACAATAACAACAACACTACTACCACCACCCACTATTCTTGACCCCTCTCTTCTTTCTTCTCTTCTCTATGGCTTCTTCTTCTTCCTTCTTTCCTGACCCTAATATTCTCCTCCCTCCCCCTCAAACTCCTTCTTCTTATATTTACGATTTCAATTACGATAACAACAACAACTACGATAACAACAACAATAATAATAACATCCTTAATTCCTTAATGTCTAACCCGGAACCCAACTCAGGCATAACCCGGCCCATCCGAAAACGACCCGCTTCTGAAATGGACCAACAACAACAACAACAACAACAAAACCAACAACAACGTTTACCTCACCGTCAACCCAACCCGGTTCCCAACAACCCGGACCCGGTTCATTTTATTATCGACAATACCAATGATTTACCTCTTGTTTGTAACTTCTCCGGGTTACCGCTTTTTCCCCCGGTAATTAACCGCAACAACACCGGTAATACTACTACTAATAATAATATTAATAATCAGTCAGCGTTGACTTCCACAACCTCCAACGTAGCTAGTGGTTCGGTTGATGAATCCGGTTCGGGTTCAGGTTGGGTTGATGGGATTATTAAAGATCTTATCCAAACCTCAAACTCAATTTCCATACCTCAATTAATCCAAAATGTTAGGGATATTATTTACCCTTGTAACCCTAATCTTGCTCTTGTTATTGAACACCGTCTTCGCTCTTTAGCTTCCGAACCCGTATCCGTGCCCGTATCCGTTTTTAATCATCAACAAATCACTCCCTCCAGAATTAACGTCAATAATAGTAACAAAGGGTATTATGGTAATTTCAACGCAAGTGAAAATGTGAACTGGGGTGACGTCACACTCCCGTCACCACCACCACCGCAAAACCAACCGCCGGAAATTCCACGTGTCAGCATAGCAGTAGAGGAGAGGTCGCCGGAAAAATCAACTTCCCCACCGGCGGTTACGGCGGCAGGTACGGCGGTGACGGCGGCGTCAGGTGCGGCGGAGGCGAAGGCGAGGGAGAAGGAGGAATTTCGGCAGCGAAAGCGAGACGAAGAAGGACTCCACCTGTTAACGCTTCTGCTACAATGCGCAGAAGCAGTATCAGTAGATAAGACCGTGGAAGCGGAGAAAATGTTAGTGGAAATATCCGAGTGGGCCACACCATTCGGAACCTCAGCGCAACGAGTAGCATCGTATTTTTCGGAAGCAATGTCGTCTCGACTTGTAACAACGCAACTCGGTATCACCACCTCACTTCCAACCGTCCCACATTACCAAAAATTAGTATCAGCATTTCAAGTATTTAACGGGATTAGCCCGTTTGTTAAATTCTCGCATTTTACGGCTAATCAAGCGATACAGGAAGCGTTTCAAAGAGAAGAGAGAGTCCACATTATCGACCTTGATATAATGCAAGGTCTACAGTGGCCAGGATTGTTTCATATACTTGCGTCCCGGCCTGGTGGACCGCCTTTTGTGCGGCTCACTGGACTCGGGACGTCTGTTGAAGCACTTGAGGCCACTGGGAAACGACTTTCGGATTTTGCTGACAAGTTGGGGTTGCCGTTTGAGTATGTTGGGGTTGCGGAAAAGATTGGGAAGTTGGATTTAGAAAGGTTGCATGTTAGTAAAAGGGAAGCTGTTGCTGTTCATTGGTTGCAGCATTCTTTGTATGATGTTACTGCTTCTGATACTAATACTCTTTGGCTTTTACAAAGGTACACTCTTTTTTTTTACACTTTGATAGTTTCATGCACTTTTTTTTTTGTACTGTTTGATTGATAATAGTATAGAATAGTTCTTTTTTATGAGATCATGTGATTATTTTTCGAAAACTTACACTTTTTATTAGGTTGTGTATGTAAATTGGGTGTGTCTTAGTTTTGATGTTGATTGTATGTATGGTTGTGGAATGCAAATTGGAAAACTGGAATCTTTGGTGTGTTATACGTAGTTGTCAATCTAGTCATATAGGGAAGATCTATAGCGTAAGTCCGTAATGGATCGTTATATATGGTGAAAGAAGTTGGGAGTAGACGATACTACTCGTCAACTCGGGGACGTTGATGTTGATTATTAGTGACTGGATTAATGAGATATTGAACTAGATTAGGTTAGCCGGTGAGGAGTTAGGAGTGATTTCGAGGCTGGGGCTCGAGGATGAAAGTGATCTTGAGTAGTTTGAATGGAAAGAAAGAGTATAGAGGAATAGTGGAATACCGAAAGTTTAAAACATAAGGCTACAATAGACTAGTCATGTGTGTTTGTGGAATGTTGATGAGGACGTAGGCGATGTTTCGTAGTATTCCCATGTGTTTTTCCAGAAATCTGTGACAATAAGTCTATAGCTTCACACTACTCCCATGGGAACTGGGAAGGTTTGACTAATCTCCAATTTTATGATCTACTATTGCATCACTGATTAGTATGTGTTGTGTACTTGTGAGGTTCTTTGTATCCGATTGAATCTTTATAATGTCGTCTCATATTGACATATTATGCGTCCATCCCATTTATCATGTCCTACCCATAAATACACCCACTAGCTGGAAAAAAATACCCTTTTTATTGTTATATGAGCCAGTCTTACGATAGCATTATCAGGAAATCTGTTCGCACGAGAATATATGTTTCATGCATATCGCGGTGTAATTTGCTATTCTTTAATTTTACCACAATAAAAGACATGCAATAATAACCATAGTTCATGAATACAAGTTCTCGAATGACACGGTTCTTTAAAGACAACCTCATTTACTCACCTCATGAACCATTAATACATCCACTTCTCCTTAGTAATGGCATGTCTCACAAATTTGCAATGCGAGACAGTTTCAAAGAAGGCTATTTGGTTGGTTAATTAGGGTAAACATGCATGGGCGCATGGTTTTAATCTATTAATTAAAATACATGGATATGTTGAACTTGGGTGCATGCAGCTGAGAGTTGGACACTGTTATTAGAATATTTTCCTCTAAGTTTGCAACTCTACACGAATATCTGAAGGAAATACAATAATCGGAGTTGCATAAGTATCTTGAGTATCTCGAGTGCAAAGACTTTAGAGGAATAATGGAATACAAAAACTTTGAAACATTGGCTACACTAGACTAGTTCAAGCGTGTGATGTGTGTTTGTGGAATGTTGATGACGACATAGACGCATATATTCCGTAGAATCCCCATCTGTTTTTTAGAAATCTTTGACAATAGTCCATAACTTCACCCCATTCCATGGGAACGTTTGACTATTCTGCAATATTATGCTTTACTATTGCATCACATATTAGTATGTGCTGGCACGCTGTGTACTTTGGTGGTTCTTTGTATCCTGTCCATCTCTTTCAAGATGGACTCATATTGATATAATATCGTCCAACCCATTTATCATAAATCCGCCCATACACCCACTTACTAAAAAAACAACTTCCCCTTTTATTCTTATATTATATGGGCCAGTTGTATGATTGTGTTCCGATGAAATGGGTTCATACGAAAATTTGTGTTTCATGCTTGCATGGTGTAATTTGCCAATTTGTGTTCATAATTGACTATTTATACATCCGATTATTCTTTGCATGCCTCAGAATTTTGCAATGTGAGACAGTTTCAAACAAGACTAGTTGTAGTGAATTAGGCTAAACATGCATGGTTTTAGAGGATATGTTGGACTCGGGTGCATGCATGCATCCGAGTGCTGTACACTGCTAGTAGAATATTTATCTCAAGTTTGCAACGCCAAATTAGTCAAAGTTAAGCATCGGATATGGCTACAAATATCTGAGGGAGATAAAATAATCGAATTTGCATAAGTCAAACACCTGCATTTTACTCTAGGAGCTATTGAAGTCAATCCTATCTTATTTTATTCCTATCTCGGCATATTCTTTGTCGTCGTAAATAATGAACTGAATTGATAAACTTGCAGATTGGCACCAAAGGTAGTGACAATAGTAGAACAAGACCTAACCCGAACAGGCGCCTTCCTAGGGAGGTTTGTGGAGGCCGTCCACTACTACTCCGCCCTCTTTGACTCTCTAGGAGCAAGCTACAGCGAGGACAGTGAAGAGAGACACGTGGTAGAACAACAGCTCCTTTCCAGGGAAATCCGAAACGTTCTTGCTGTTGGTGGCCCCTCTAGGACTGGGGAGGCTAAATTTGGCAGCTGGAGGGAGAAGCTCCAAGAGTCTGGTTTTCGAGGGATATCGCTGGCTGGCAATGCCGCTGCCCAAGCGACGTTGTTGCTCGGGATGTTCCCTTGTGAAGGGTACACTTTAGTAGAAGACAAGGGTACCCTTAAGCTAGGGTGGAAGGACCTTTGTCTACTTACTGCTTCAGCTTGGAGACCTTCTAATGCACACACTATGAGCACTGTTTGCACCCGAAGCCAGTGAATCGTAGCTTTGTCATGTTTCCATGGGGGGGTTACTTCTCCCGGATTCCGATAACTTGAAGGGTACTTCTGGAAGAACATAAAAGCTTACAATTCTCTACATTTTCCGTGGAACTGTGGAAGGATAAAACCATACAAATTGCAAAAGGAAATAAACCCGTTCTCAATTTACCAAAAGCATGAAGCCATATATTCTGCATTACTTTCGCACTGTCGTTACACCTTAAGGGTATGTTTGTCCTTGGTTTTTCCTTCGGTTGTATTATACGGGTTTGGGCCTCCGTCAAGCCTCACTATGATTACAGAGTTACAGCTATAGTTTATTAGCTTGTTTTGAGGACATCTTTAGGGTTAATGGGTATGTTGCAGGTTAGTTTTGGTTGATATAATGGTAGTTTTACTAGGGCAGTCCTTTGATGGAGCTCTGTAAGCTTATACTGACTTTCGATGTATGATGCCTTACTTTTGATGTCGAAAGGTTTGATTAATAGAACTCTTCCTTCACCCGATCTCCTTTATGCAAGTCATTGTTCTTTCTTGTGCGGCTTTTACTCTTTTATGGACGTTTATTTTTCCAGCTTTACCCCTTCCATTTTCTCAATTCATTTTTCCTTAATAGTACATTAATGCACTTCAAATTAATCTCTGCCTTGAGATATATTGAAATTCTACACAAAGATCCATCCCGACCTTAATGCAAACATACCTACGCGAGCGAGCCTTTACTCGAACTATGAATGTTGTCTGATAATCCGTGTAGAGTTTGTTGGTGCTTGGGTTATTTGAAGTGAAATTGAAAATTTAACTTTGCAATGTAAATGTTAGCACTGTTTGATGTAACAATAATTCTTTCTATACATTGGTTTGCACACAAGATTTTTGTAAAATCGTTAGCTACTTTACTTAATTACCCTCACATTAATAACCTCCACTAACTACCATGACCTACTTGGTCATGTTAATGACATAATTAAACAAGTATAATGGTGACCTTGTTTGGTTAATTTTGTGACCTTCTCCATCAAAAGGTCAATTTGTGACCATTTGTGACCATTTTGAACAAAATTGACCACCTTGTGACCTTCTAGGTGTGCATTTTTTATTGGTTGAGTAATAAAAAAATAATAATTGTTAGGAAAAATAATTGTAAAAATAGGAAAGAAAAGTGGGGTAGAGAATAATATGAGAGAAAATGATTGGGTTGATGACCTAGGTCGCGACTTTCTGCTTGGGAGGGTGAAAGTAGGTCAAGATAAATAAAGTGGGATTAAGAGTAAAACCGGGTCGCGACCTAATTAGCGCGACCTCAGCTTGGGGATGGTCGTACTTATTGAGCAAGGATTTTTATTCTTCCTAAAAGAATTCTTAGAAGTATTGTGTGTAGGAATTACTTGTAGCAGGGTAGTATTCAATATAGTAAGACATCTTCTTGTTTCTTGGGAAAAGGTTTGTAAACTAAGGAGTATGGTGGTCTAGGAATTTTTTTTTGTTTGTTGGCAGCGGTAAAGAGACGTAATTACATAGTGTTTTGGCTTTTGAGGCCATAGTTACATCGAGAGCAATACAACATAAAAACAAACACAAACAATAAGCCTAATACAACAAGGGATTTTGAATTTCGAGAAGTGGAACATTGCTGCTATGGGTAAGTATGTTTCGTGGATTACCAACCAAAAAGATCATTTGTGGGTAAAATGGGTGCATACTGTGTATATCAAGACTCATTATTGGTGGTCTTATCAACCTTCTACTAATGTTAGCTGAGCCTGGAGGAAGTTATGATGTGTTAGAGACAGATTAAGGAGTGGCTTTAGGGGCGATAACTGGGGCTATGATGGTAGGGGGTATACTATACAGTCTGGCTACCAGTGGTTATCTCCTGACCTAGCTAAGGTTGGTTGGCGGCCTTTGGTTTGGACAAGAATAAGATTTGAGTATATATAATTTCTTTGCTCGGTTATATACTCAAGGTAGAATGCTGACTCGAGATAGGTTGATCAGTCGTGGGATGTGCTTGGACGATGCTGCTTGTTTGCTGTGTGGTAAAACCGCCGAGACACATGATCATTTATTTTTTGAGGGCGTGTTTTCAGAAAAATGTGTTTGCAGATGATTTGTGGATGGCTGGGATTAGACATCTCGTGGCCAAATAGTGCTAAATGGTGGTTTAGGAAAAGGAACAGACCCTTGTTGAAGAAACAGATTCTTGGAGCTGCTTTATGTGCTAAGAGCCTATAATCTATCACATTTGGTATGCTATGAATAAGTGCCTATATGAGAAGTTTTTTTAAGGAAAAATTAATGGGAATAATTCATATTATTGAGCGTATTCCACCATTAATCTATATTTTATTTAATTCCACAATAAAACTAACTATTTAACCTCACATCAAAGGCTAAACTTGGTCTCTTAAAAACCTGTTATTTCCGGTAAAATTCAAGCACATGCCCCACTTATTACTTTTATTATTCTTTAAGTCTTCTGCTTAAATTTTCTTTTCCATTTTCTCTCTCTAACTTAGAGAAAGTCTATCTCTCCAAGCGAGAGCTTCCTCCTCCTCCCTTGTCTTATGTGTTTGTCGTTTATTCCTGTTTTTTCTCACCTTGCTTGCTTCTTCATCTTCTTCAAGCATTCTATTGGTTCTACTCGATTTCCCAAGCTTCTTCCCAATGCTCAAGAAATCCACAACTGCAAAATCTCTTCTAATCATTACAACCAAGTTACCCAATAGGATTAAGGAACGATTAGGGCCTCCAACCTTCAACCAATGGTTCATGTCTTTCTTCTGTCAGTCATTTTTCTCATTAGTTGTTGGGTAATGATCACGAATAAATCTCCGTAGCTATTTAAGTCGATCATTTATTGTTGTTATCATTCATCAATCTCTTAAATCATCAACCTTCACTCACTTATTACTCAAAGAATTTTCTGTTCTAAATCTAATTGGTCATATTTATTATGGAGAATATTTCTGGAGGGTTCCATCATAATCATGCAGCTCATCATGAAAACTCTGAACCACATCGCAACTTCTACAACCATCAACCCTTCCATGCAACATACTCAAATGCAGAGTTTCAACCTAATGATGCTCGTCATGCTCATGCATGGAGATATCCTAGGTCTGGTCGTGTATTTAACCTGGATTCTGAGGCCCTTGGCATGTCTCGAGAATTTTGGGGGCAATGTATATTGGGATTTCTGGTTGACTATAGGATGTTCAAGGTTGAAACCTTAAATAAGCTGATCAGAACAGAGTGGAGGTGTAAGGGTGAAGTGAAGGCCCTGAGAATGGGTGACATTTATGCCATCCACTGTGCTTTTGAAGCAGATAAGGAAGATCTTTTAAAAAGAACTTATGTCTCCTTTCAGGGAGCTTTGATGGTCTTTTCTAGGTGGTTTCCCAACACTGTACCTAGAACAGTTCGATTTCCTTATGCCGACATATGGGTAAGAATCTGTGGCTTACCGTTTGAGTATCTGAATATGCATACTGCAAACATCGATGGCCATCTGTTAAGTGATCATTTTGAGGTTGAACCTTTTGATATTGCACCAGCCAATGACTATCTGCGAATCAAGGTGCATATTTTTCTAAACGAACCCCTAGTTCCAGGGTTCTTTATTGCACTAGATGGAGGCTATCTATTATGGGTTCAGTGCAGGTATGAAGAAATCTTCAAATACTGTATTAGATGTGGTAAAATTGGTCATAGTGGTGCTTGTTGTAGAGAAAGTATAATGACTATAGTATCAAGTGTCAATGGTATACTTGACAAAGTCACTGCTAAAGGCTTTCATGTATTCCAAGCTCAAAGCAACCACACAATGTTTAATCTGGATTTAAGGGCGACTCCTTCTACTTCTAAATTCGTTAACTCTAAAATCAGATTAGGAAGAAGCAACTCTGCTGACAATAGGTCAAGATATGGTAATAATGAAGAAGAATTCATTACTGATTTTGATTTGGGAACAACTCCTGGGGGGAAAGGTATTTCTTGGTATGCGTTTTTATGTAACATCTCAGCCTTTTGCTGGTCCTGTCCTCTTCAATATTGATGCCAATATAGGGGATGGTTCCAGCATCCCTACTAATACTGATCAAAATGGAATTGTTAATGTCGGGCAATATGCTACCTTGAACCAGGAAAATACTGACGCAGTGCCCATGCAAGTTGAAGTACCTAATGAAACCCCTTCTGCAAACCCACCTGATCCTGTATCTTCAGTTCCACCCATCAGTTCTGCTAGTGTCATTCCAAGTGGGGAACCTTATCTGTCTTTTGTAAATCATAATGGGCAGCCATATAGGTATGATAGAGACCGTCATATTCAAGACATTATTCTAAATCGTGTGGAAAGAGACTTTGATTGGGCAAAAATGGATGATGATAATAGGGGGTACAATCAAACCTTTGATCCCCCTCCTCACTTTAATCTTGAAAATGCTACTCACACCACCAACTTTCATCATGAATTCCAGTCTGATGATCTTACTGCTCAGGAGGCTCAAGCAGATTTAGACTATGAAAATGCTCTGAATAATGCAAATAATTACATCATCATTGAAGACTCATCTTCCTCTAACTATTCTACTCCTGAATGGCCTTTCTATAGCTCTGATTCTGAATTTGCAAGCACATAAATGGTGGCTGGAGATGATGTTGAGGAACACAGAGACCTCTCTGGCTTGGACCTAAATCTAGGCCCCCTTCAGAACTATGCTGATAACACCATTGCTATGACTAACAATTCTGAAATTATATATGTGCAGGACTCTTATGTTCTGGTTCCTATCCCTGCTCGAGCTAAGAGCATTTCTGTCAAGGCTAACTCTGCTAATGCTAACCTACAATCACAAGGCTCAATTCCTTCCTCTACAGATGAGGTTACTGCTGTTGTTGCTGAGAATACACGAAAAAGGAAGAGCTGCTCTAACATTGGAGAAGGGGACATCCCAAATGAAGCAATCCTTTCCCTAGGTCATGCTAAGACTTATTTAATTCACCTGGCAAAAAAAACCATGCTATTCTGCTAATGAAAGTACTACAAAAATTAAGGCTGGAATCATCAATGAGAAGGAGTATGGTTTTCGTATTAAGATAAGTGATGAAGATTCTGCATTTATGCTTGATGATAATGATCAAGAAGAAGTCACTGGTCCATCACCATTTCAGCTGCAGGGTGTTGCGGAGGTTGACCCAACTCAACCTCCTTCATCCCCATGATAGGACTCTCATGGTATTGTAGGGGTCTCTCTAGCTTGCTTGCCCCTACGATTCCCAAAATAAAAGCGTTGCTTGCTACTAAGTACTACGACTTTCTATTTTTATTAGAAACTAAATGTAAGGTGGAACATGTTAATCCTCTTTTTAGGGCTGCTGGCTTTGTTAAATCTTTTGGTGTAGATGCAACGGGCTCGTCTGGGGGTCTATGGGTTGGTTGGAAAAACAACTCTAAAGTGGAATGCATCTTTGTTTGTAGAAACTTCATCATTCTAGTAGTTAATGAATATGCTATTTCAAGTTGGTATTTGGTGCTTTTCTATGGTGAGCCAAACGTTGAAGCTAGATTGCCAGCCTTCAATGAGTTAGGTCAATGGATCCACTCATTCAATAAACCTTATATCATATTAGGAGACTTCAACCAAGTAGAATACAAAGACGACAAATTTAGTAAGAAAAAAGGTGATGATCATTATTTATACATATATTTTATGCCTCCCTTAGACGCAAATAACTCGATTTACCGTCTTTCCTTGCTTATTCTATGCTATTTTAGCTAGAATATCGATTCTGCCGCTTTTGTTATGTTTCAATGCAGATTGGATGCATTTGGAGCTTTTTGAGTTGATATGGAGCATGGCGGAGTCGGATCGTAGAAGGCTAGGCACGGGAATCGAGAACGGTGGAAAAGAAATGAAGAAAAACAAAGAAACAAGCCATTTTGAAGGCTGCTCGATCGAGCATAGTGCCTTGCTCGATCGAGTCGGGCTGAAGGTTGCTCGATCTAGCAACATACCCTTGCTCGATCGAGCAACCCAATATTTCGACGACTTTTTCATATTTTCCTAAACTTTAACCTAATTAATTAGATTTTTGTATCATAAAAGGAAAGCTCGTCTTTCATACTTTCTTATGCTTCCTTAGGCTATTGAATACTTTTATGCTTTAGATCAGAAACCCTAATTTAGTTTAGTTTGCTTCCGGATTTTATTCATCAAAGACGATTGTCTTTAGTTCATCCTGTAATCGGTATTCTTCAATCTTTCTTCGTTATTCAAGTTAATTGTCTTCTTGTTCTTTAATTATTCTTTGTTCATCCTTTCATTATTGTTAATCATGTTTACTTTAATTATTATTGTTGTTGTTAATATCGTTATGAGTAGCTAAATTTCTTTCTAGGGTTGAAAGGGGATCTAGGATTGTTAGAAGGGGTAGATTAATTAATTGAATTGCAATTGCATGGTTATCGTTTGATTATCGTTTTAATTCTAGTTGTTTGATTACTGGCCAGGATTAATTAACTAATCTCGCGAATTAGGATTGACACCGACCGGGTTAAGACTAAGATAGGCTACGATAATTGAATAGAACTCGTTTAATGATAACGATCGCATGTTAAATTGTAGATCTAAAGGGCATAATTGAATCGACCGATCTTGTGACCTTAGATAGCTTTATTGCATGATAGTTGATTTTATCCCTATCCCTGAACAATAATCCTAGTGAACCTGAGACCCTAGACTTTTAATCTCATTGTTTTCAACCTTATTAGTTTGTTATTGCTTATTATTAGTTGTTATTGTTTACTTTTAGTTATTGTTATTGTTGATTGCTTTTAGTTTAGAACTCAATCTCAAACCTCGAATTGTTACTTTAGAGACAAACCTAGTTTAATAGATTAGAATACTACTGCCTCCCTGTGGATTCGATACCTTGCTTACCGCTGACTATTAGTTAGTAGTGAATTAGGTTTTACTTTGATTAAGGTGACGCGACTTTACCCTTATCAAAAGGGTATATCCAAGGTGCAATGCAATTTAGTAAATGGAAAATTGATCACAATTTGATTGACATTCCATTTAAGGGACCTCGATTTACTTGGTGTAATAATCGAAAAGGTTTAGCGCGGGTATATGAAAGAATTGACAAAGCTTATGGCTCCAAGGATTGGTTTCAACTATTTCCTAACACAGGTCTCAAACTTTATCCTATTCAAATATCGGATCACGCACCCATTGAATTGGACTTCAATCTCATAAAAATGCAAAAGCGGAGACCATATAAAGTAGACTCATGGAGCCTTGAAAATGGTGAGTGTCTATCGCTAATAAGAGAAAGTTGGAATATATCTCTTTGTGGCTCGCCTCAATACTGTTTAGCTAGGAAGCTGTCTATTATAAGAGGTAAAATAAAAAAAAATGGACACTTGATAGAAAGGCTCTATGGAAATCTAAATGGGATAACTTTGACAAAAAACTTGAAAATGCTATGGATGCTACATACTATAACCTCGGGAGATGAGTTCTTTCATGAAAAGATAAATGAGGAGGTTACTGAATTTGCTAAGGTATCATCCCTCTACTGGAAAGAACGTGCGAAATTGAAATGGAATGTAGATGGTGACACTAATACCACATTCTTCTTCAATTGGGTTAAGGGTAGGGCTGGAAGGAATTTTATTAGTTGTATAAAGGATGCTAATGAAGACTGGACCTACGACCATAAAGTTATTGGTGAAAGTTTTCAAGTGTTCTTCAGTAACCTATTTAACCCGGAAGTTTTGGTAAGCGCATCACAAGAGACTATACCAAATCACTATCATGTTTTGGAAAAGGTTCGTGTGAAAGTACGGGATGATGACATTGACTATCTTAATAAACCTTTTCTGGGGCAAGAGGTAAGGAAAGCGGTTTTCCAGTTAGGAGCTCTAAAATCTCCGTGCCCTGATGGCTTTCCGGCTATTTTCTATCAAAAGTGTTGGCATACCATTAAGGAAGATGTTATTTCTGCTGCTCTTTCTATCCTTAATGAAGGTAACATCTTAGCCGAGTTGAACAGAACCTTTATTACACTCGTACCTAAATGTGATGCTCCTCAAAAGGTAGAAGATTATAGACCTATAAGTCTATGCAATGTTATCATGAAAATTGTCACTAAATGTATCTCCAACCGACTATCTCGTGTTATGACCTATCTTATAAGCCCATTCCAGAATGCTTTTGTTAAGGGGCGTAATATAGGCGCTAACATCCTTATTTCTCATGAGATTATTAATAATATAAATAAGCACAAGGTCGGAAAATGTGGAAGATTTGCTGTAACGCCCCGAAAAACAGACAGGGAGCTCAAAATAGCTCTTTTTATTATTAATAATGTCAGCGGAATTACAAGGCGTCACCGCCGTATTTCCCCTTCGGAAAATACAAGGCTTTTACAATAAATATATAAATACACTTGAAAAATTAAAACTAAAAACTCTATTTAGTTGAATTCTACATCTTATACGGCTTATTTACTATATGAAATCCTCACACTTGACCCTCCCTGATACTTGTACCTGGAAAAGAATGAAAGTAACGGAATCAGCCAACCACAGGCTGAGTATGACTCCGGTTGCCTCCACCGGCCTTAGGCTCTCATTTCACTATTTTATCTCTTTTATGTCTCACATATAAATAATATGCCACATGAGTATCATCCATTCATTTTTAAATAGACATGCACAACTGTCATATCAGCATGTAACATTCATTTCACAATAATATATAACGGTCTACCATTACTGAAGTGAGACACATTACGGAGTAATTACTCCCCTGGGCTAAGCCCTCCTCCATGTACACATGACCATATAATTATTTATGTAACCCCCTGACACTTTCACCAGTAATAACCAGAACCGCAGTTCTCATATCATGGAGCCGTGCTCCCTTCCATGTACACAGGTTAAATTTGTAATGTCATCTCCCTCCCGTAATCGTATCCCGAATGCTACAATTGGCCAAATGTACATTATACAAAAACGAGCATAACAACATTACATAACAATATTATAGTATAATGGACATTAATATAACATGTGAGTAGTAAAATAACAATAATATGAAACCTACACTCCTTATTTTTATAAACAATGACTTATAATATCATCTGAAATTTTTAATTTCTATGCTAAAGGGTCATAAAACCATACATGCATTATAACGGTTCTATTACAAAACTTACGAATAAAATAATATAAACAAGTACTTATACTATCCTCTTATTTTATTTATGTATAAGACGGTAACTAAATAATTATAACGATAAAGGGTCCCGAAGTCATACTAACATTATAACGGTTCTACTACAAAACTTACGGATAAAATAATATAAACAGTTAGTTATACTATCCTCTTATTTTATTTATGTATAAAACGGTTACTAAATAATTATAACGACAAAGGGTCCCGAAGTCATACCTTAATACGTACGAAATAGTAACTAGGTGAAGTGAAATATAGGTGGACTACTACGTGGCTCCCTCGCTCATTTCCTTTCATTTTTTTTATGTGTTATCAAAGTCCGATGTTGGGCTTTTTATAGCCAACGTAAGTCGGCTTACCATGCATGCTAGTGTGCAAGTTGAGTTTTACTTCATATTTCTTAGTTATTAAGAAATGCTAGACGAAATCCTAACACTATTTGTATTGAGCAATAATAATTGACATTATATGAAACCATTTACAAGTATCTTAAGTAATATAATTATAATAGTCACAAGTACATATAATTATAATACTACTATACGTAAAGAGTTACGGAGTACGATATATAATTGAACTAATTGGCAGACTATTTATATCATCATCATGTCGGTTAATTAATTGACGTACCTTTGTGTTATTCTTTATTTGCTTATATTCATCCTCATATTATACGTGTCACATTATACTTTCTACATGCTTTATACTATAATACATATCTTATTTGGCTACAAATTTTATCTATAAAGATCATACGTATATTCATTTACCCAAATTCAACAAATTCTACCATTACTTAGTTTCTGAGTAATATTATTATATCTCAAAACGTATATTTAATGATCAGATATCTTAAGCGGAACTCAAACAATATAGTTTTTGACTCATGATAAGATAAATTTAACTATGTCGAGTTTAATTATTTTGGGTGACAATCATCTTCTGGTCAAGTCTAATTTAGTCAGATATTAGTCTGTACCGTATAATAAAAGTCTCAATATAAACTCTTCATATTAATTTATTGCGTTTTTTTTACTTTATTTATTTATTTATTTTTGGGATATTACATTTGCTTTCAAAGCTGACATGAGCAAGGCTTTTGATCGTATTAAATGGGATTTTCTTGAAGCTAGTCTAAAACATTTCGGTTTTCCTTCACAACTAACAAAACTTATCATGAGTTGCATTACAACTGTATCATATGAAGTCTTATTAAATGGAACACCAATGAAGCAATTTAAACCCAAATGCGGGTTAAGACAAGGTGATCCGTTATCTCCCTTCCTATTTATTTTATGTATGGAAGTTCTCTCACAAAATTTAAGTGCTGCTCAAGAGGATGGCTTTATACATGGAATCTCCCCAGGTAGAGGTACGCCTGCAATATCTCATCTATTCTTCGCTGATGACTCCATTTTCTTCCTACAAGATAAAGAGGAAGCTATTATTCGATTAAAAGGAATTCTAGATGAATGTTGTCGTGCATCAGGGCAAGCTATAAACACAAATAAATCAGGGATCATCTTCAGTCCTAGTACGACATTATTATCTTCCCAACAAGGAATAAAGAACTTCAGTATCAAAGGAAATAAAGGAATTGGAAAATACCTAAGTATTGAAACTGATTTGGGCCACTCCAAAAAAGAGTTCTTTGCAGGCCTTGTGGACAAGGTTAAGGTCAGGATCTCTTCATGGAATGCTGTTTTTCTATCACCAGCTGGAAGACTCTCTTTGATTAACTATGTTCTATCCACCATTTCTAATTACATTCTATCGGTATTCATAATACCGATAAGTGTGGCAAATAAGATAAACTCTCTTTTGTCACATTTTTGGTGGGCAGGGAGGAAATCAAACAAGACGATCCACTGGTGTAGTAGGAACTTTTTAAGCATTCCTAAATCTTCAGGAGGGCTAGGTATTCGAAACATCCAATGCGTAAATCAGGCATTATTAGGTAAAATAGCCTGGCAAATTTTAAGTGATAAGGACTCGTTGATTAGCAAGATATTCTATAACAAGGTTGTCAAGATGGACCCTATTACAAATGATTTCACCGTCAAAAATGAAACCAACATTTCTTGGGGAGCAAGAAGCATCATTCATGGTTTAAGGGTGGTTATTCCCAACATAAGCTGGAAAATCAGCCCAAATTCGGATCTACATATATGGAACACAAGATGGATCGATGGGGAAACTCCTACAAGAGTCACTAGGTTTGGCTTTGAACCGCCGCCCTTAATGTGTGATTACAAAATTAAGGATCTCATCTTACCTACACTTAAATGGAATGATGATCTTATTAATGAGCTTTTTCCTGATTCATGGGGGGAAAAATCAAAGCAATACCGATATGCCCGTCCATCAAAAAGGATTACTTGTACTGGGCTCAGTCAAATACAGGGGAGTATACTTCCAAAAGTGGGTACGCCTATAATCTAAACATTTTCTTAGATAAAAACGGGAAAGAAAAAGATAGACGAAGAATCAACAATATGCGAAGGAAATTCTGCAAATTAAATCTCTGGCGATTAAGAATACCGGAAGGCTGGAAGATCCTCTTATGGAAGATTATAACGCGGTCCTTATCGGTAGGGGCATAATTTAGAAGGAGAAGCATAACTACTGATTACTCATGTCCTTTTTGCAACAATTTAGAAACCTTGGAAATCACTGCTCATTTATTTAGAGACTATGAGGTTACCCGCAGATTATGGGCAGGCTGTTCCCTGGGCATACGGACTGAAAGCAATATATCTCTATCAATTGAAAATTGGATCATAAATTGGATCAAGTACCTTGATGTGAAGGATGTTAAAGGACAAAGCTCAACTACTTTCATTTCTATCATATGGGCTATTTGGTATATGCGTAACAAAAAAATCTTCAATAATTTAGAGTTCTCGCTGCAGCATTTCTTCCGTTTACAGGGGAAAACACTCGACTTGGTCATACAGGCTTTTGATAACAATAGCAACTCGGAAAATTCCTCTTCAGAAAGGAATAGGAAGGACTCCGACTCGTTCAAGGAATATATAATAAATTATTACCCTTTCTTTTTAATAGGCAATGGTAATTCATGTCCTATTTATCGCATAAAGGTTGATGCAAGCTGAGTTTCTTTCTCTCAAGCATCTATCGGATGGGTAGTGTACGATGATAGAAGTAATCAAATTTACAGACATGCGGAAAAAAATCAGTGCTCAGAATGTATCTCAAGCTGAAGCGCTAGGTATCCGTGAGGTCATCAAATGGGCTCATCATTCTAAGATATCTCATCTTCATGTTTCATCGGATTGTCTTACTATCCTATATCAGATTGCAGGAGTGGAACGTCGTCAGCATAGTGTCATTGGCATTCTAAGTGACATAGAGGCCATCCTACCTTACTTTCACTGTATTTGCTTTAGTTTCATTCCGCGTTCACTTAATACTGTAGCCCACGAGCTTGCCAAAAGAGCTCGGGCATTGTAGTTACATTCGATTTACTGCTGCCAAAAAAAAAAAAAGTCTTCTGCTTAAACTTCTTCTTCCCTGTTACTTTTCTTCCTTATTTTTTTTATACTTCAATTCTTTTTCCTCCATATTTTTATCCATTCTTCAACCCATAAACATGAATCGCCTGCTTTCTTCATCATCAATTAATCATTACATCCCCGCCACACCATTTTCAACATTAATGACCAAAAATATACTTTCTCAATTCATTTTCAACAAAAATTCATACAACAAAACTTGAAAAAAAAATGAGAATAATGAACAAAACTTAGATACATTAGCGCACCCTGGAGGAAGAACATTAATAACCTAGAAAAAGAAAACACATAAATCATCAAAATCAAAATTAAACAAAACTAAAATTAATCCCCCTTATACTAAAAGATATAGAGCTTACTAAAATTTTCCCGCCAAAATAACTTTATTCTATAATTAGACTTCTTTATATCATAACTACAACTAGGCATATTATTCCAAACAATAAATAATTCTACTCCGTTTAAAAATTGTATAATACCTTTTCAATTTGCATAGACATATTAATAAGTTATTCCGATTTTGTTACAAAAACGAAATTGCTCTAATTATATGTATGATGTTAGAAATATTTTACTGTTATTATTTTAAAAATTAAACATGATAGCCACGAACCATCTTTTAGTCAACACTTTCTAAATAAGTCTACTATTTTGTCTTTTATACGGAGTACAAAGTTATGTACAAGTTATTAATATTCATAGATATATTTACTTCTAAGACGAAAAAAATATGAATTATATATTTTTTTTCTTATATTTGAACTTAATATCTTTCATGCTCCATACCTATGTGAACATTTAAATTTTGATTTTTTTTAAATTCTTTTATTTAACATAGACGGATTACGAAAGTATATTTATTATTAGAACACATATCTTATGTAATTGTATTACCAATGTCATTAATTCACGTTTATATTGCACCTTTTTTTAGTGAATATAGTTAACGATATAACAAAAGTATCTTTTAAAATAAAGTTAACAATATAGTGTTTCGATAAAACCGAAAATCTTACAGTGTTGATGAGACCTTCTCTTTTATACCCCTTAATATAAAACATTACTAATAATAATTTTATAATTAAATTTTAAATGGAGCGTTTGGTGTTATTGTTACATTCTCTAATATTTCCATCTAAAAAACCGCACATTCGCGCGGGATTTATACTAGTTAATTGATTATTTAATTAAGTAATTAAGAAATGAGAATAAAAGGAAAAAACAAACGAATTGATTGCGAGTATGGAGACCATTAGTCATGAACTTGCGAGGACATATCGTAACAGCTTTGTCCGCCATTGTTTCTCTCTCCTCAAGTTTCTCGTGCCTCGTCTGAGATTTCTAGGGTTTGCGATAGGAGAAGCACAAGAAATGAAGAGGGTGATACTTATGTTGTTGTGGTGAAAATGGTGTGGTGGATAATGATGATGATGATGAAGAAGAAGAAGTTGGTGACGGAGGTTATTGTTAATGGAGGAGGAAGGGAGACTGAGCCAATGAAAAAGAAAATAAAGGCTTTAACCGGTTTGATAGGTATCCCTTCCAACTGGTTTAGGCTTTGATGTAAAGTTAAGTAGCTGAGTTAATTGTGGGATTAAATAGAATACAGATTAATGGCGGAATACGATTCATAGGATGGATTATTCCCATTAATTTTTTTCCTTTTTTTTATTATGCCAAATTATCTAATTCGTAGTATTATTTGTAATCGAATTAGAAGTGTTGTAAGCAAAGAGGCAGTCGACAAACATTCGGAGTTGATTAGGGGATTCATGTCCAAATTGACCAACAAGTGTGCTATGAGCCTATGATGTCATTGTTGGTTGTGCTTAATACATAACTAGTTTAGAACCCATACAATTGCATGATTTTTTAAGAGGGGGTATATATAAAGAAAAAAAAGCAAAAAAGGTAAAAATATAATATTATATTTGTATATTAAACGTTAACACATGTTATTAGAGCTTAGTATGGTTATATATAATTGATTGTTTTTTTCTTTTTAATTTTAATAATACCCTTATGGTTTTATAGTCGAAAATTGTATAGATAACTTATGAAGTTTTTTTTCTGTTTAAGTTTCTTTATTTTTCATATTTTGCTTCATAATTTTAGAATTTGTGACACTTAGAGTTTTATTTATTGTGATTTTTAGCAACAAAACTTAATTTTAGTTTATATCTTAATTTATAAGGGATGACCATTATTGTCACGTGGCATAGGTACTAATGTAACATGACCACTAAAATTATTTAGTTGCTTAATTTTATTAAATTATAAAATTAATGTTATCCTTATAAATTTATCACATGTACATCAATTTCATTTGTTTTTTGCTTATTACAATATGGAAATTCACACCACAATATATAAGTTTATTTGTTTCCTTATTAAGATAAGTGAATTTGGAGTGAAAATTTGTGGATAGCCTTATTCTTTTAGTTATAGGGGGATAAAAAAAGTTTTCGTTGAAGATGAAACATATTCGTTTTCAATGAAAACGAATCGAACTTTCTCTCACAAGGAGACACGTAAGAATCTATTTAGATCTCCACTTGTCTTCCACTTGCCTTCTTGTGAGAAGGGATATGTCTCGTCTTCAATGAGACCAACTCAATACATATTAAAAAAAAACGTACGATGTCCCTATAAGTTTCAAATATTTTTTATTTGTCTTTATAATTAAAATTTTGATTTGTGATTTCAACCAGATGTTAGTAAAAATCTTTTTTAAAAATAACTGTCCTACTGACATCCATGAGAATGAACTCGATCCAACCGTAGTTCAAACCAATACCGATACAATCTCAATTGGACCGATATGGATATGGATATGGACACGGCAAAAAAAACATCAATATACATATTAAAGTAATGGATTTTTGAAGCCTTTTATAACATATAAATTTTGGTCTTTTTGAAGATCAGCCAATCGTAAAATTACAAAACAAGTAATATGAGTACGATACGTGGTCGACACCCTGTACAGTTGACACATGTTTGATACGTGTCCTAATAAATGAAGAAAGGCATACACAGATTTATAGGTGTCCTACACATCTTGACGCGTGTCCCACGAATGTCGATGTTTGGCACAATGTCAAAACTCGAAAACGCTGGTATAGTGAAGTGCACATGCTACTTAGATAATAACTCAACTTGATTCAAAAGACTATATTATCTCACATTGACCAAATGTTTGCTCTACATTTTTAAGAAATTTAAAATCAAACCAAATAATCCAATTATAAATTCTTATTTGTGAAAAACAAATCCGCCCCAAATCCGTCGCAAGTTTGCGACGAGTCAAATACTACCCATGTAATTTACATATATGAGTAGTACTTGACTTATCGTAAGTTTGTGACGGATATACCTGTCGCAAGGAAGAGTTGTTGTCGGTCGACTAATGGGGAGTATGGTAGTGTTAATCGAAAGTCGATACCCAGTCATATCTCAAGTTAGGAATTTTGGGCCGTCCAATAACAAGACCATAATGAGCCGATATTCCGATCCATTTTCATCACTTCACAAACCCGAACCGGAAATTTCCGGTCATCACTCATTCACTCATCGCTCTATCACTCCACTTAAGTTAACACATCAATCAATCAACATAGTCAAATACAAAAACAAAACCTAGCCGAAAAACCCTAGAAAATCAAAATCAAAATCAAAATCAATTCGGGGAAAATTGCCATGGGATTTGAGAAGGAAATATTGAGGTCCGGTAATGGTCCTAAACCTACCCGCGGTCAATTGGTCACCGTTCATTGCACTGGTTTCGGTATATTTCTCTCTATCTATAATTTTTCCCAATTTTTGAAAAATTATTTTCTGTTTAGTTTCGAATTTATTTATTTTTGCATTTTTTTTTCATTATTAGTATTTGTATTATGTTCGACTGAGATTTAATTGAACATGCAGTTTGATTACTGATTTGATTTGAGCTAATCATTAGAAATTGGAATTAGGAAAATTGGGGTTATGAAATTTTGCTGAAGGAATTGTTAGGTGTTTGGTTGTGATATGATTTGTTGATGAAACTATGATCATTTGATATATTGATTGTATATACCTAATCGGATTTTGAGATTGATAATGTACAGTTACACTGATTACTGATTACTTCGCAATCGCTTCGTTCAATCATTTGTTTACACATTTCATTAAAGCTAAACGAATGATTGAGACGGATGGAGTAATATGCGAGGCAACACAAATATAAAGTGAGAGTTAGCTAACTAATTTGAGTACTTGAGGAGCTCATCTCGTTTGTTTGGATTGTGTTGTTATCGATTGGTTAACGTTGCTCACTAGACTTTTTGAATTGATGTAGGTAAAGACGGGGACCTTTCAACGAAGTTTTGGAGGTATGATGACAATTGACTGAGTTTGTTTCATCGATTTTGTTGAGTCGTGATTTCATTTCCGATTGAGCCAATGAATCACTATGAGCAAAATGACTTATTAAAGTGTTGGGATTTTTTTTAATGTGAAGTAGCAATACTTTGATATAATTCTGGAAGCAATTTGCGATAATTGTCTGCGAACAGTCGTGTTGTGTTGTAAAATGAATAAGTCTGCTTATGTTTGACCTTTCCTAACCCAAGGAGCCTCCAGCACTGCGATTATTTTGTAATCGTCTGGACTTAGTAGTCACTATCTTTAGGAGGCAACATATTTGTTTGAATTCTTTTGCTGTTGGTATAATGGTATGGTCATTATTTATCTCGTTTTCTTATATTTCAGTACCAAGGATCCTGGGCAGGAGCCTTTTTCATTCAACATTGGCCTGGGCAAAGTCATAAAAGGTATTGTAAACTGTTATTAGAATTCCACTTCACTATTGTGATTCTTCTGCAGGAGTATTCTATAGGTGCATAGTATTGTCAACACTTCACTACTAATCTGTTTTTTTTTTTTTGGGTTTTATATTATGCTTTTGTGCAAATTGTCTGGTTTTTTGTTACCGGTTCTTCTTGTTAACAAGTTTTAAATAAATGCCAGGGGCGAAAGTAGCAAATTACCCCATAAGTTTGATTGGACATCCTTTTTTTTTTTGTTAATTGGAACAAATTAGCCCCAAAAGTTCATTACGGTGTAATTTGTTTCTAGCCTTGATTTCAATGACTCCTTAAAAAAAATCATGAAAAAACTATTGGCAATTTTTCGATTTGGAGATGTCATTTTTACCCTCTTCTTTTGCATCCTTTCTTTGTTTCTCGTTCCCCGCGTCTTCATTAGAATCACAGCCTATTAGAGTAAATTGTACAAACTTATTCCACCATAGAATACACGATTTCAGTTAACCCAAGCAAATATAATATTATCTTTAGTCACTTAAACAATGCAGTAACTTTTGGTTAAATCAAAAGAGAACAATCATACTTGTCATTAAGAGAACAATCATATTTAAACAGTACTCCGTAGAATTCGATTGTGATGGAGGCTATCCTTGCAAATGAATTGACCGAGTCTGCAAATTTTTCATGTATTAGTGCTTTTTATCATACTTGTCATTAAGTGATTAAATATCCATCCCTTGGGATTTTGATCTGAGATAGGTTACAGCTTCTATTCTGTTGATTACATGATTTGTTATGTTGCTGGAATCCTTGTTCATGTATTTGGTTAATTACTTTCTGTGATTGCTGATTAATCTGGTTATTTAATAATCTCTGTAATTGATTCTGTAGGGTGGGATGAAGGTGTGTTGGGAATGCAGCTTGGTGAAGTTGCGCGACTAACTGTAAGCACTTACTTTTCCTCTCTTGCATTGTTTTCATTGGATATTGTCTTACCCTGTACTACTATATGTCAATATGCCTGTATTGGCAAAGCGCAAAGCTGTTAGATTGTGAACTGATTCCTTTTTTTTTTATCTTAGCTAGATATTTACATTTGGAGGTAGAGGTCAATGATTGTCAACCTATTTTATTAGCAATGCCAAAATAAAACCCAAATTCACCTTAACCATCAATCCCCAATCACTTTTGAGTGTGGACCCATCTTTGAATGTGACATTACAAGCAGCTCAAATTGATACGAGATTCATTTCGTTTATAACACAACAGTAGTGTAAACTGTAAAGTTGTGATTTTGGGTACCACAGTTGCAAGGTGCTCGAGTGCCAAGGTTTCAACGTTTTAGGATCCTGTATGTTCAGTTTACTTGTTTTAGCCGTTTTATAGTACGTGGTTGATTGGTGACCGGTGACAGCCAGCTGATGTTTTTTTTTAAAAAAATTTATGAGCCAACACTGGATTAAGACTCCCTAGTCCTGACCCATAGGTTGATGTCCCACTTTGACCGCTTGTATTAGTTGGTGTCTTGGCGATGATAATGAAAGATAAAAAAGACTACCATGGAGTAGCATAACTATGAGAGAACGATTTGTGCAACTCAACTATGCTCAAAACTCATTTATCCTTCATGAGTATAACCCCAAAGCAAGTACTTCTAATATTGTGTCGTGTATGTTTAGTATCTTAGCTAGTGGGACTGAATGACCAATTGCTTAATTATATTGGTACTTTGCAGTGCACCCCAGACTATGCTTATGGCGCTGGTGGATTTCCAGCATGGGGAATACAACCCAACTCAACGTTGGTGTTTGAGATCGAGGTGTTGTCGGCTCGCTAATCAGTTGTGCAGATTGTTAAGACTTTGCTATTGCACTATGAATAAAGTGTAGAACTATGCCCACCTTATCAAACTTCTGGTTGTGTTCACCTTTATATGTATCGCCATTGACACGTTTAATCCTGACAACGTTATAAAAGTTGCATACTTGTCAGCGTTCAGACCTGTTTCCATCCGACTTTGTAACTTTTTTTTGGTACTAGTAGACATTAGGCAACCACATTGGGTCAGTTACATTTTTTTTATCGACGGTTTCGGGCGAGGGTCTCATGATTCTCAATTCTCATCCCTTTGAGTACCTACCTCAAGTCTTAAGAATTTTTTAGATTTTTAGATTTGACTTTTTGCAGAGTGGAGGTTGTTGGGCTTCTGACAAAATGATGAGTAAGATGGGCTACATCTTCTAATGGGCTCCTTGTGAATCCAAATTTATCTTCCACTATCATCCATGTTAAATCTTAAAAAATATTGAATTTTTTTGGCGAATTAACAAAGAAATTCAAATTAAAGGGAAACTAAACTTGAAGAAATAAAAGAAAGAAAATTTGTACTAATTTTATTTTAGATTTCCTTTAATTTATTTTTGTTGTCTTATTTACTATTTTTGATTTTATAGAAATTTGATAAATTTGACGAACTACTTTCCCTAACTTGGAAAAAAATTGAGTTAGGATTTCTTTAGTAAGGTTTTTGATGAATTACACTAGATCTTCCTAATAATGTTATAAGTTAGTATCTAGTGTCGTGCAAATGTTCCCGATATAAAAATTCGTACATTAATGCATCATATGAAATTATCATCTTTATTAAGTTCTATAGATTGTTATAGTGATATTTTATATTGCATAGAGATGTTACAAATATCTCTCATGTCATTATACTTCGTTAGTTCCTTGAGGCTTGATCTAATTTCATCGTTCTATTCCGGATTGGCCGAAATAGTAAACAATACAACTCGAGTGTACCATCTTCATTTCTCTCTCATTTCGAGTAAAGATCCGGGAGGAAAATGAAACAACAAAAGGATCTGAATCGAGCCTAAATGAAATGACATGAAAAGTCCTTTTCAAAACCTAGCATTAAGGACGTTACAACAATATACAAGAGGAATGGAAAAAAAAGTCTAATTCGTGTAGAGACGAAGATATAATGTTTGTTCTAAAATATACATTAAACTCAAGTTTTCTTAGAAATCGAAAATAGGGAGTAGCTTGTTTTTATAAACTAAACACCAGACTTGATATATTATATAATATATTAAGCTGTTTTCAGCATTTTAAAAGAAATTGCCCTAGCTATCGGTATGATATATCTGCTCAAAAAGAAAATTCTATATCTACAAAATTAAATAGTAAATGTTAGAATACTTAAAAAATAAAACACATGACACATGTAATAACATGAATGAGGTAATAACGATACTCATTTAGCTAGAAGATAAAGGAAAATCATCAAAAATACTTTTTCATGATAACTAATAAGATTATTTTGTGTGTGTAAATTAATCATGATTGTTCATTGTAGTACTCCACGAGGTGGTTGATGAAAATAAATTCCCACCTCACGCATGTTAATTGTTAATAAATAAAACGCATGGATGTTGATTAGCCAAACTTTACTTGAATTTATAGTATAAATTATAGTGTGAACATTTGAAATTAGAGAGTAATTAAACCACAATTGACTATAAAAATGATTTTATTATCATCACATCAAAGAAGGGTCCTCCTTAATTTATGGCTTTATTAGAATTGTGGGACATATTAATGTCACCAAAATGCTAGACCTTATAATGTGACAAATGAAGTAGCCAAAGCTAATGTGATGTTTGTTTCCTCCATTTACAAGCAAAATAGCTAATTACGCTAAGCATGTTGTTCATAATTATTTACTCATTTTTTAGTTTTATTTAGATTATTAGTTTTATTTAGATTATGTACCGTCAGTCGTCGTTATTATATTCCGTTCTTACACCTTTTTAAGGCAGATTTATTTAACCTCTCGAGTTTTACAATTAAATATTTCAGCTAGCTTAAATCAACGCGTAAAATTATTGAAGTATACTCCAATACGTATAGTTTGAGTTAAAAACTTTTACTTTAACACTTTCTTTTTCTTGAGTGACGAAAAAACTCGCAACTGTTATCTTTTTACAAGGTGCGCATTGAGTTAAACCCTTTGCCCGGCCGTTTAATTTACTAAAAGATATTCATCGTTGAATTTGTGGAACTAAGTGAAAATAAGATCATATACAAAGTAATAGAAAGCGGCCCGCAAGAGTGTGGTCCAGTGGTTAAAACTCGAGTGACACTCACAAGAGTCAAGTTCAAGCCTCGAAGAGCAATATTGTGTAGTATTTATGGCCTAGGGATATGTCTTATAAACTTCGAGCATGTCACTCACGAGTGGCTAATCTGATATATGTGGTTTGCAAACTATTACATATATCCGAGAGTTTATCCAGAGCGTACTAAAAATAGCGGCTGCGAATTTCCTCGTACCAAAAAAAGTAGTCGTAATAGAAAGCGATTATTTATTTAATTTAAGTGTTTATATTGTACGATAATGATGAATTAATCCACATAGGAATATCGGATGACTGTTTTCCACAGTAACGGAGTCAAATGGTCGTGAAGCCTTATCATGTTTAAGCACGAGCTACAGTTTAAGGAATGAGTATATTTCCTATTTTTTGACTTTTTAGCTAAACTATTTTTTAATAAATAAAGATAGTGGCCTAAATTTTGAAAATGTGATAGTGTTCCACTTTGCTAAAGTAATTTAATTTGAGGAAGAAACATCTATAAAAAATCACATATTTTAAACATTTTATTGCATCAATTTCTCAATTTGGTTAATTTTGGTTTTGAACATCACTTTTGGTTTATAGGATGAAATATTTTCACCTAATTTTTCATTATCTGAAATCACTATATCGTGAGCGAATTCAATATTGATTTAGCTATAATTATATCTTCTGTTACGTTACCACTTGTTATTTTTTTTGCTGGTTTAAATGAGCGCATTATGTCGTGGATGAGAATCGAATTCCTAACCTCGCAATTGGAATAAAAAAGCTCTTACCACTTCGACTAACCTTTGTTCTTTTATTAGTCGTTGTGACTTGTGAAGAATATATAGAGCCTTTTCAACTCTGAAAGAAGCGGTTATAGGAGTGATTTTTGACAATCGCTAATAAAGACCCTGTATAAATGAGAATTCAAACCTACGACCTATTATTCCGGGATTTGGACTCAACCCCTAGAAACACTTAACTTAGCAGTTAGCACCACACACTTTATTGCATGCGCATGCTAATCAAAGTTACCCGAACGGCTGACTTTTTTTTTATCGAATTACCTTTATGACAAAAGTGTCAAGGGTAGGATTAGTAAATAACACCACAATACTTATTCCACAACAATTATACTTTCTCTATAAATTCATCATTCTACCATTTCGCCATTTTTTGACTGTTGTACTATCAACTTCTCTCTCTATTTCCCTTTTTTTCTCCTGAAATTTTTATTCTTCCTAATCTTTTATTTGATCACTCTTTTTCTCTAAAAATTCCAACTTTCTTCGGAATTAGTGGGTATGTTCTCTAAAATTTGTAATATTTTAGTAGTTTTTTTTTTTTTACCTTGTTACTGCATATATGTTGTTACGACTTAATGAGTTAGGAATACAATTAGAAAATTAAGTTAGTCTGATGTAAGACGGTTTTACATAAAATCATGCCCATGTTAGTGTAGAGTAGTTATTAAAGAATCCGTTTTACAATATACTTGGATAAGGCCGCCTTCCATAAGTATTTGTGGTAATTTTAAGGGTAGTTTTGTATAATTGTCTTATACTCTTTCCGTTCCATTCATTTAATTGCCTTTTTTTAAGTATTTTAATCAAAGGTAAACTTGAGACGGAGCGAGTATTCAGTTAGTGTGCTTGATTTAGTTAGCTCTTGCTTACCAAGTTGGTAAAAAATTAAAAATTTGACTTGTAATTAGTCATGTCATGTACAAATATATACGAGAAATGGATAGGTCCGTTCCCACTTGCGTCTTTGTGAGAGGTAACTCGACCTGACGGATATTTCCGTCTCTTATACATGTTGGGGAGGAAGGGTTTGAATATTAAATTGTTTAATCAGGTGGCATCTGGTAATCAGCCAAGAAAAGCTAAAAATTGTGTTATTTAGATAATTAGATTCGTAGTTTTGTGGGTCGGTTTTACAATTTCGGCTTCATTAATCAGTTTATGTGATTTTTGTTGTATGGTGTGTATGTAATCTTGTAGTTCTATGGTAGAGAAATGGTGATCTTAAGGTTGTTTTTGTTTGGGAATCTTGATTTAACCCCCTTGGTAGTTTAAAGTGTTTAAAAAGGTAGCGTATATTTGACTTACGAATATGATACCAGACAATCGATGGTGGAATCTTTAACCCGAATTTGTTGCTTTTCTTCTTCTGTGTCGCTGTAAGTGATTCTTTTCTGATGGTGAATTGTTGTATTCTTCTTCGTGCAGGAACTTCATGAATTTGACGCAGTTGAAAACCACAAAATAAAGATAGGGAAGAAACAGCATGTGTTGTTTTTGTTCTTCAATTGACGTGTTCCGCAATATCATATCTTTGAACTTGTACTGTAGGGTTATTTTGTAAAGAAATATACGCATTTGTTATTGTTCATTCAATTTCTAATCAAACATTTCAATCTTTTTAAACCATGGGTTCCAACTACGTTGCCACCGTTCCTTGGTTTTGGTACATCATCATCTAAGTTTCGTCAAAACCATAGTAGTTTGTACTCTAGTAATCTAGCCTTTTTCATTCTCTAGTATTTCTTCATATTCACTCTTTTAGTTCCTTTCATTCTAGTATTTCTCTAGTACTTTAGGTTCCCTCAGTTTTATTAGAATACCGACAACTCTTTTTTTAGTATTAACTCGCTTTCTGTTTCTTATCCTTCCCGCTTCAGTTCTTATCATTTTCGCTTGCTAGTATTCACCCTTCCTCGTGCCTTGAGTATTGTCCAAGTTCTTAGATTATTATTTGAAAGAGATTATTAGTAGTTATGGTGTGCCAAGGATCAAGTCAAACAAGATTTCGGGCATTGAAACATGAAAATGGGATCGCTGGAAAATCAACCATTATAGTTAGAATTATAGCTTGCTTTCAACCTATGCCGGACTGCCAGGTAATTTTCCAAGTCTAGTCACATCTATTTTTAGAACCTTCAATTATGGCATGCAATCTTATAAACCGTAATGGTGATTAAGAATACTTTGGTGATGCAATTTCTCTCTTGTTCTTTGTTTTTGCAGGCTGAATATTTCCGTCATTTGCTTAAACCTGTAACGTAGATTGGTGTGTAGTTTGCATTTTTGTGCTGTTGGATAGGATTTCTTTTTTTATTTCTACATTGTAATTTCTGAAGAAGACTTGGATTTATCTTATTGAAGTTATCTATAATATTGGTAAGTCATCTCAAACTCTTTTTCACCATTTATTACAAGAGCAGGAACTGTTTGTCAAATTCTAAAGTCTCTTCTTTTCTGACATCAGGTGACTGTGTCAGTTATGTTCGAGACGAGCGGCTCCTGGCCGAGTCTGCTGCAGTCCTCCTTGGAGATGATTGCCCCTGTTAATATCAGGCAACACGAGGTATTGCCTACTTCTGTAAACCCATGCAGGGTAAGTCAATATTCGGGTTTCAACGAATTTGGAACTCCCGGGTGGCCGGAGAAAGGCCTTGCCAACAAAGGCATTGACTCGATTGGTAATTCTATGCTTTATTCTCCGCCCGAACTTTGTACCCCACATTACTCTCCCCCGGAACAGATTTCTCCGGTTCCACGAGTTGGAGAGAAGCCGTGGACATACAAACTGCCTTGTCCCGAGGAGAGAAAATTTCTTATCTTTGACCAATCCGGCAATGAAACAAGGCTAATGTTCAGCTCTTTATGTCCCGGGCTGCAAAGCATGCCAGCTAAGCACACTATGTGTCCTTTTTTGATTCCGGATATGGCATTTTCTAAGCAATTTGACGCCAACAAACTGCTTCCTGAAAGACAAACGGGAAAAGCTGAACAAGTGTGTACTATGACACCTGTTATTTATGAGCAATCCGGAGAGAATGAGATTTTTGATGAAGAATGCCGCGAAGACACAGAAGAAATAAATGCATTGCTTTACTCTGATGACGATGATGCTAGCCATGATGATAATGATTATGATGACCAGGATGGCGATGAGGTGAGTAGTGGTCACTCTCCATTGATCAAGGATGGAGCTTGCTGCAAGCAAGAGAAACGACAAGAATGGGAATTTGACAATGATGTGGCCATTTCAAGTATTTCTTTGAAAAAACGCAAAACCTTTGACGGTGAGCGTGAAAAACAAGATTTAGCACCTGAAAAGATCCATTCTGGGGATTTCATCAGTGATTTATGCGAGGGGACGAGCCCTACCGTTGGAAGCAAGAGACCAAGAAAGACTAAAATTCACGAGACATTAAAAGCTCTTGAGAGCATACTTCCTGGACTGAAGAACAAGGATCCAGTCACGATTCTGGATGAAGCAATCTGTTACCTGAAATGCTTGAAGTACAATGCACAGTCAATGTCCATGGAAGATAGTGACAGCTCTGGTTGTTATGAACCGTTAAACTGAACTCCGTTCTATTTCATCCCTACTCGCCTAAACCAGTAAAATTTACTCACTTTACGTTCTTGGGTGTCAGCTTTATTTGGATGGGTGGCCTTTACAAGTTTCTCGCACCGCCTATTCCCATCCAACAAAAAAAAAACGACCATGTTTTTTCGTGATTTGCTATTTTCATTCGGGTTAAACCTGTTAAGTCTGTACATAATCGTCTAATAACAACTTTCCAAGTCTTTTCAAAGCGGTGATTGTTCCGCTTCAACGGTGGCCGTGATTAGCTGACTGGCAATCATGACATTGCCTTTTAGAGAAGCTGAAAAGTCACAGATTGGAACGCATGGGAAGGACTAGTAGTGCTTGAAGAAGATGCTAAACAATGAGAAAGGGGTCCCAAATGTTCCTGGAATTTTCAAGGGATGAGAATGAGACTCTCATAGTCTCATATTCACTTAACTGCATGCGCATTTGGTAAACTAAGGTCCCACTTTTTCACTCTTTTTTTTTTCTTTCGAGTCTTCAGCATTTAGTTTTTTCTTTACGGGGTCCCGGGTGTCACGGTCCGGTACCTGGCGTCCTGGCTTATCTGATGAGCCTTAGTTATCAAGGCCCCAAGCTCTTAATCCTGTCTTAAGTGATTGATTAAAGTTGCTCTTATCCATGTACTTTGTGTGTGATCTTGTTTATTATAACTTGATGCTTGTAATATATAAATGGGTTTTCCTTTAATTGCTTTTTGTAGTTTACTTCTTTTGTGTAATCTTCATGTAATGCAATGAAAACACTTCTGTGTGTGTGATTTCTTTTGTACCTAAGAAGAGTTTGTCTCCAGTAATTGGGCTCGAAATGGCAGCTTTACGATCTATCAAGGCGACCGACAAAACGTCTATTGAAATTAGCTTTGATAAACAGGTTTCAAGAGCTAAGTCTTCAAAGCCACAATTAGTCTCTCTTAAGACAAATAAATCCGTTTTAGTAGCATCCTACTTGTTGACTTGCATATATAGGACAAGTTTTTCACTAATAGACTAGACATTTTGTTATTGTCTTGTTATCTTTGCTATTTGACCCGTTTTAAACAAGAATTTGTGTCTAAACCGGGCAACCTAAGTTCTAAATACATGCTCTAAGATTTGTGTGAATTTGTAATCATTAGGTCTCATTTTAGACGGCCATTTCCGTCTAGGTCAGATGTAAATGGTCACATATGACGCGCCTGAAGGCTTTAGACGAAAATGATCGACTGAAACGAGAAATCGCGATTTTTAATTGAGAAGAAATGTTGGTGTGTGTGGGGGTCCATATGCTTGTAAATGAATACAAAAAATATATAATAACTACATTCATGGTGGTGGTGGCCTATATTATGTATTGATGCACCAACTGACCTGACCCACCTGCCTTACTTGCTGTGGTTTTCTGCACTTGAATGATTAGGTTCTTACCCTATAACATGGCTTGCATCTTTGCCTCATGCTTGACATAGATTTTCTGGATCTTTATGTCTCTTTTTCATTGATCATGCAATTTTATCTACCTATTAATTTAAGAGCTAGTCTCATTCAAGACGGATATATCCGTTTTTATAGAAGATGGATCGGATTACCTTTCACAAAAATGCAAGTGGGAGGGCAAGTGAGAAAACAAGTGGGTTCTTACTTGCCCTCCCACTTGTCTCTTTGTGAGTGACAACCCGACCCATCTGCTAAAAGTCTAAAACTATGGAGTTCTATATTTTGTTGATGTGCACCTGGAAGATAGTTCTCAATAACTTCGGGTTCGATTCTAACACCGACCGTATGTTGGTGCCTCATAAACAGCGCCCTAGCCGAGATGTGAATCTCTATCATTCATGTAGTTTAAGTTCCAAACTTCCATAATTCGCATGAACCGAAACAAAATTCTTACAATGTCAACCTTGTATGGATATACTCCGTATCATATAAAACTTAAACATCGTGAACACTTATCGCAACATTAATCACTGTACCTTAAGCATAACTAATACCCGATTCAATAATATGGTCACGGTAACCTTCAAAACCTGTAATGCCGTCCATGATTGTCCCCCATAGCATTCATTCATCACAAATTCAGTAAGCAAAGCATCTTAAAAGCCTTTTAAAGTCTGTTTTTATGGACTATAAGAAAAAGGTTAGGTAAGATGGGTGATGGCAATAAGTACTAAAGGATTTCGCGTGATAACATTTCACCAAAAAAGTAAATTACCTTATTTTAGCAAGTGACTGCAATTTTTTTCCAACTTTTTAAATCACTTTAATTGCCCTTTAATTGAGTTTGCCTCTCAAGTGAATGATTCACTTCTCATAAACTCTCATGATGTCTCTAATAAGCTGTTAAACAGTTCCTTCCATTCATCTTTTTCCTAAAAGTTAATGCCACCTGAGTAAAAAGGGAAATAGTCACTTTTTTTTACCACACTTTATTTGTTTTTTCTTTTTAGGGACAAAGTTGAATTAGAGGTGGAGATGATATGTTTGACTCAAAATCATCAAGTTTAGTGTGTTTTTTTTTTTTTTTGAAGTATGTAGTCCCTCCTTCCCGATCATTTATCTAGTTTTTTTATATCCTTTCAGTAGTTTTTTGGCGCTGGATTACGATGGAATACATCAAAATGGCTTAGCATAAGTGACATGACACGACCAAACCCGAATTAATCCGTTAAGATTGTAGCTTGCCTGAAGTATGCTACACCAGATAACCGAAATTGACTAAGTTTATTCATCACATAATAAATGGTTAAAGTAAATAAAACCACGATCAAGAGGACTAGACTCGTATGACCTAACTCGTAACCATGGGACCTGATAACATTCGTACTTGAAGACCCTGTTCTTTTGGACTTAAACTCAGCCCCTTTAAGTTCAGTTCAGTTCAGCTCCTATAAGTTCAGTTCAGCTCCTATAAGTTCAGTTCAGTTCAGTTCAGCTCCTATAAGTTCAGTTCAGTTCAGCTCCTATAAGCTCAGTTCAGTTCAGTTCAGCTCTTATAAGTTCAGTTCAGAAAAATTCAATTCTTACAAATTAAGTTCAGAAAAGTTATACGGAATATATTATTTATGAAAACCGATATAAAAACATTTGACATTAATTAGTGGAATGACATTTGGTCAATTGAAAAAAAGGTGGGTGTTAAAAAATATGCCCCGAATGTCACAAAAGTATCAAATGTCTATTATTGTTTTATACATTCACACTCCATAATTTTATAAGGATGCATACTCTTGGAATACCTATTATACAACATGACGTGAATATTCAAGGAGCAGTAGATGTGGGCAAGTTTGATGATAAGCGTAAAAGAACCATGTTAAAGGTACGAAACAAGATAGTAAAAAACATTTGGCGAGACAATAGATTCGTTGTTACGAGTGATGGTGAAGATAAAGAAGAAAGTGATGAGGAAGATGATATGGAAATAGATGGTTAGAAAACGATGTAATATGTGATTTATTTTTTTTATCGTAATGTAAACGTAGTAATATATTTGAACAAACCAATGTACATAAATCGGAATTATGTTATTATCTTACCTTATGTTTTAGAGTATACTTTTTTTTTATGACAGTCCTTTCCAAAAGATAAAGATACAGATAAAGATGATGTCAACGTAGTAATCTATTTGAACAAACCAATGTATATAAATTGGAATTATGTTATTATCTTATCTTATGTAATAAAGTTCAGTTTAGTAAATTTTAGATTCTATAAATTGTATTCAATTAAGTAAAATTAAGTTCAGAAAAGTTCAGATCCTATAAGTTTAGTTTAGTTCAGTTCAGCTCCTATAAGTTCAGTTCAGCTCTTATAAGTTCAGTTCAGTTCAGCTCCTATAAGTTCAGTTCAGTTCAGCTCCTATAAGTTCAGTTCAGTTCAGTTCAGCTCCAATAAGTTCAGTTCAGCTCCTATAAGTTCAGTTCAGCTCTTATAAGTTCAGTTCAGTTCAGTTCAGCTCCTATTCAGCCCAAAAGAACGAGGCCGAAATGGCCTAGCCCAAAACGAACCTGAGCGACCCCGTCTGACAGGTCAAGTCGTAACCATGTAAATTACTTTGTCCTTAAAAAACAAAGAGAAGACCCATATGCAACTGGCAGTTGACAGCTCAATGTTGATCTTGACAGTCTGGTAGGCAGCTCTATGTATGCTTAATTAGGAAAGAGACCAAAACTTCAATAGTCTTCTATGCTCCACCTTAGTAAAAGAACAAGAAAAAAAATAGTGGCCAAAAGACTGATGCACTAGTGTCACATGTAATGTATCAAGGTGCTGCCAAAGTAGCAGCAATTTAAAAACCAGAAGAATATGCTCATGCTCATGTCCTTGAATGCTTATGATGTCAGAATTCAGGAATTTCAGTTAATTACCAAGGGAGTAAAGATGGTTATGGACCCACTGTTACTTGGGTTTGTCTGACACTCTGACATGCTCATATACCCTTTGTTTCTTATTTGGAAGATCAGGACGAAGGAACGTGCGAGTGTCGGACAACTTTGCTGTTTTCCTAGACTGTCATTTATCTTACTGATTTTCATGGTTTCATTGAATGTGTCCTTTCGAGGGAATGTGACTTGTGTGAGCCGTATTTGCTGTAATGGGTTGTTTTGGTTAACGGCGAAAACTTTGATGAGACGATCGTACGGCAGGATGGGGTGAATTACTTGAGTTGTAGGTTGATGATTGAGCATTTGACAGTAAATTTTGATTTCCTGAGACCATTCTGGGAGTAGTGTTATTTGATCACAGTATATGAATAAGAAGCCCGAAATAATCAGATTTTGTGATTTTTGTCATCATAAATTTTCACACACAGAATTCTTTTTCCTTTAGTTTTATGACCTCCTTCTGATTAACCTATCTTTTTCTTATAAAAAAAGAAAGAAAGAAAGAAAGAAAACAGAACATCTTGAATGAAGAAAGAAAAAAGAGAGAAACTTTGGTAGAAAAATGTGCACACTTCTGTCTAGGATCTAAATCTAAATTATTCTTGAGTCCCCTTCGACTCAACTTCGCAATGCTAGCGTCCAGCACACGACACTTGAATATAGGTATGACATCCAAAGATTTCATTTTCAGCTATGCATTTTCATAAAAATAGCCGATCCAACACTCAAAACACGCAACCTGTATCTTATACTTCTAGAACGAATCAGAGTAAACCGTTCAAGAAATGGAATTCCTCCACCTTCTAGGTGCTTTCCTCGTTTGATCAGGAGCCAGCTGATCAGAGCTATCATCATTCTCTAAATTATTCATCTTTGCAAGTCGACTTAGCTTCTTCCACCCGCTAGTCCAAGCCGAAGATGAACTATTTTTCGGTTTAGTCATCATTTTATCAAACTGCCTTTGTAAACTCTCCATCTCATTTTGAAGCTTAACATACTTAGTCTTCACAGTGTCTAGCTCAAACTTGAGGGTATTTATGTCTTTCTTTGCAGTTGTCCATCCTTCTTGGAAAGACTGTGGGGTCCCTTCTAGAAGACTTTTCCGGGTTGACACCATAGGCTGGTAATTTTGATCTGGGGCCGGGTCTTTCAAAGAATTGTTGGCTATTGCGTTGCTTATCTTGACTTGCTCCGAAAACAGGACTTGTACAACCACTCTTAATGGTAGACGCTCATTTTGCGCAGCGTGCATACAGGCATCGATTGAGAGCTTCTGACAGTCCATTACGCGACATAGCCTTTTCCTCTCGTGCTCCGACAGTGTAGCGTGTGCCTGCAGGTTTCATAAATTAAAGCTGTGATTATGAATGTATGATCCTTGAATTACCGATGTAAATAACTTGTTAGGTTAACCGCTCTGAATTTGTGAAGTTAACCGTTCTGAATTTGTTGAGAAAGCAAAAGTTTAGTACCTTGAGATATGAATCAATTGCTCTGTAAAGCCCATCATCACAAGTTCTAGCAGATTCGGGAAGAGCCTCAGCCAGGACCTGAAACTTGGTAAGAGAAAGATTTCGATCCCGAGCAATCTCAGTAAGGTAACTATCAACAAGCCTAGCCACTCTCATCTTGGCATTTGAAACATCCCCTCTTTGACTTTCGTCATACGTACTCTTGTCCACGTAAGCTTGCCTGCTCGGACTGGCACATTCCGTTTGTTCTTGCACTAGAAAATGCTCTAATAGCCGCTGAACCAAATCGACATCATAGACAGTTTCACTCTTATGGTAAGACGGTATAAGAAGGTCGGATAAGGTTGCCTGCTCAAATTGCATTCCTACGCGTTTTTCCAGCTCAGTTACTAATGCCGGGGCTACTTTTAGCATGTTGGAAATTCTGAGAAGCTTGAGAAGGAAACTGCAAGAGACGCAGTCTCGTTGGGGTGGGATTATGCTTATGAGGCTCTCTATGATCATTCTTTGATCTTTGGCTTTCATGGTTTCCTGATCTTCCTTGTTTACTGAAACACAAAAACTTCTGTAAGACGATCTGACAACCTTATGGTGATTGGTGAGATAGTGTCATAAAAGAGTTAATGTACCTGATATTACTAAGTGGAGCCCACCTTTCCAGCTTCCGGCACCACTAATGGTACTGCTGCTAGTTTCCTTACTGATATTCCCAGTGTTAGCGAATTCATCCATTGTGATTCCAGCACTAGAATCCTTGGCTATTCCGGGTATCCATTTAGTCGCATAATGCATAATTGAAGCACCAATTAACTCGAACCTCATCCCCTTTACTCTAATGGCAGTTATAACACGAACAAAATGATCAATTCTTAGGATCGATACATCTTCAAACCACCAATCAGGCGGCACTTGCGCAGCCCTGCTTGGGCTCATTTCCTTCATCTCGTTCCATCTGGGGCTCACAGCCTATACAACAACATCAGGGCCTTAGTTCCAATATGATTCGGGGTCGGCTGACATGAATCATCATATGAAACCGTCTAGAGTATCCAATAAGGCTTCACAATATACGGGAATTCATAGTATATTAAAAAGAATAATATACATTAAAAACATTTCTATGAGATCAATGCAATGCTTCATTAACTCTATTTAGATGAGGAATACATAAAAAACTTATTGTTAGTTCTCACTAACCTTTACCGGTCTTCCAGTGTAATTCCACTTGATGCCTTTAGGATTCGCGCAGGCTTTCCAAGCAATAGACTCGCTACACCTCCGAACAATCTGGAGATTTTCGGCCCACGGGGAGAGGTCCTCACAGCTCTTAAGCACGATAATCGAGTCTCTCCAAGAGGAGAGGACAACATAGCTTAAGAAAGCTTCAGTTTTGAATATGAGGTTACCTTCTTCTAAGTCTTCTGTCATCTCTAGATACTCTGCTGCACATCTTAGACCTGAGATGTTTGCTGCTGTTAGATCGACAGCGATCCCATAACAGAATTTCGATGCTAGCTCAAATGATTCAGCTCCACCAGGGAGATCATCTAAGGATGTCTTATTTAGTTCCCCATCATGAGTGTCATAGATGATTCTGCTCAGTTTCCCACATCTAGAGATTAATGGGTACTGTGTTGTATGCATATAAAAAAACAGTAAATTAGTCAAGGCTCCTAAATAAGATTCATATATGATTTCTCATGTACACATGTTTAAAACTCGACAATCTGACATAGGTATGAATGTATCATTTTAGCCAAAATTGATTTTTTCTTTCTTTTAGAATTGGCACTCATCCATGTCAAATACTTTGATGTTTCATAGATGATTTTCTCGTGTACAGATGTTCAAAACTCGACAATCTGACATGGGTATGAATGGATAATACTTGTAAACATCATTTTAGCCAAAGTTGATTTTTGTTTTCTTTTAAAATTGGCACGCATCCATATCAAATACTTCTAATCAAATCTGAACAGCAGAAGCAAAATCGTACGTACAAGTTATATGTCCTACACTCCTACAAACACAGGTACGCGTCCAAGACTCAAAAAAAAGAAGTACAAGCACCATATCCCAAGCTACATATCCCTACTAATTGAATAATAAATCAGCTATGAATGTAACTTTAGTCTAAATTCTATCAAGAAAAACTTATTACCTTGTGCAAATGGAAGCTAACTTCACCAATTTGAACCAAAAAATCACTTGGAATATCAGTAGCAACAAACCTTGATTCACACACCATAAAAAAAAAAGTTAAAATTTTTTTTCACTCATGCTAATGCTAATATGCAATAAAACATAAAACCAAATTCATACGTTTGTTTAATATACGCGAGGTGTATTTTAAGTAAACGTATGGAATTGACCTGAACGGAGAAAGTACGATACAAAAAAAGAAGTGAAATACCAAGAATGCCCTCTTTGTTCAAAGCCATCAGTTTTAAGACCATGTTTGGTTGCAGGAAGAGTTCCATTACCATACTCTCTTCCACCATTAGACTCACTCTCAGAGTCCCACATACTTAAAACTTTCACTCTAAAGTCTAAATACACAAGCAACTAAGATTATATATTATTGATTATATTTGTGTATTTTGTGTTAGGAAAGTGATGGAAAATGTGGTGAATGAAGCTCAGAAATAATAAGCTAAAGAAATGACATAAATTGGTAAATTCTACACATGGGCAATGGTTGGAGTTATCATTAAAAGCTGTCGGTCTCTCTCACTAATTATCTATCAAGATGAGGAGGTAATTGTACTCCTGGTTTCATTATGGAATAACGCAAAATGACTTACGTGTAATTTTAACCCTTATATTTAAAGTTACGTGATTTTAAGTTCCGACTTTCTATATTGACTAATCGAGAGTACATTACGACACAACTATTATATTTATAACCTATTGTTACCTTCTCAATGTGTTCTTGCCAACAATGCTACTAATATCGATTAAAACACGTAGGAAAATTGAGAAATATTTAAAGAAACGAAAGGAGTATTATTTTGGGTGACCCATCCAAATGGTTTTGATTCAGACATGCCATTTTGGTATGAAATAATAAGACGGAATTTTATAATCATTTTACAGCTAAATGTGACCACTATCGAAAAACAAGTTACCATAAGTTATAACATTGTCTATATCATCGTAGTTACATTTTAGCATAAAAGGATCACATACTTACATATGCATGTTTGAACTTTCAAATGAAAAGTGGTCGTTTGAAACAAGAATTTGTGGTGCGGGTAATTCTTACTCCTACAGGCTTTACAGTATTATACATGTTGTGGAATGATGGGCAATTTTTGCCTTAAAATGTTGTTTATTATATTTGCACTATAATTAGTTATGGTGTAAAACTTTACTACAAATATGAATGTATGATTAATGATTTAGCTCACACTTCTTCTCATTTGCTGTCAGAAAATGCAGTTGTTATGTGGGTGGGAGCTCCAGCTTTTTGCTTTGTCTGCCTTATAATTTTACAGTTAAAAAGGAAAGTAAAAAGATATTCAGTGTGAACTGTAACTTGTTATAAAGGGTGGCTTTAATGATCTTATGGATGACTTGAAATAAAAGATGTGGATATTTTGTGTCTACTTGTGTTTGTTTAGTAGGATGTACTTATGTCTATCATTTGAATGATTAGCCACTCTCGCTTAAGGCTGGTATATCCGTCTAAAATTTTAAACGGATCAGATAATAACAAGTGTTAATAATAAAGACAAAACTTTTGGTATATCCTAAGCAACAAAAAAGGTAATTTAGTATGTAATTGACATGTATTAAGCTTAAGATGGATTGTGCTCGTCTTAAATGAGAATTTGGGTTGAATTATATAATAAGTATTTAAAAGAGTTGGAATATTTATGTAATGAAGTCCAAATTAAGCAGATTAATTTCTAAATCAAGTGGAATTGCTTCCATCAGAGTCATGGAATACGATTTACGAATAAGAGATGTCAATGGAATAAGACATCCGTGGGGTTTGTGTGTTTTATACTCACCCCACAACAACAGTGGTTAAGCCTGACAAACGGGTGAATCGGGTCGGGTTTTGGTTGGACCGTTGGATTTGGGTCGGGTAAATTTTGGGTTGGCGAGTTTGGTTCAGGTCATTTTGGATTAGCTATTAATTTGGGTCGGGTTATATTGGGTATTGAAATCAAGTTTGGGGGTCGGGTTGAGTTATTCAGATCGGGTTATTCGGGTTGGGCTGTGGTAGATATCAGTTAGTTTAATATTTAACAAGGATATTTATAATTTGTGTTTGAAGAAGATATTTTTATAAAAATTAAATAAAAATGTACGTGTAGGATGTAATCATCAATTAGTAGACTATACAACCAGTTGTATTATTGTATATACAACTGGTATGATTATATACAACTAGTATTATAGATTTGGAGCTTTATACTAAAGAAGTTGAGCTTATATATACATTTTAGGAGTTTTATTGAAAAGAATCCGAGCGCCTTTACATAAATTATAAACTCAAAATATTATAATCAAACTCAAAAGTAATACATATAAGCTCAATTAGATTTTAACTTTGACACCTAAAAAATTAAAATGTAACTAAAAAATTTTAAAAGCTCGAAAAAATTGCATATAAGCTCAATTAGATTGGTATTGGATGTACCTTGCTCATATACATCTGGTTGTATGGTCTTATTTGTGTGTAATCACCACCTTAATTGTTAATTTTAATTGATTATTAAAATCAATATAATTTATAGTCATTCTTAGAAATAAAAAAATGGTCAATGTTTCAATTGGAAAGCATTGCAAATGTATTAGACAAGAATTATACCACAAGTAAGATTATACAACCAGATATAAATGAGCATGGTACAAACAAATATACAATAACAATCTAATTGAGCTTATATGAAGTCTTTTCAAGCTTTTAAATTTTGTTTGTTACATTTTAAATTTCCAGGTGTCAAAATTTAATTCTAATTGAGTTTATATGTATTTTTTTTTTAGTTTCATTATATTATTTTGAGTTTAAAATTTATATAAAAGAGCTTAGATTCTTTTCGATAAAGCTTGTAAAATGTACATATAAACTGAACTTCTTTATTATAAAGTTCAAAATCTATACTATCAGTTGTATACAACTGATTGTATAGTCTACTAATTGGAATTAGACGAGATGTAAGAGTACTCTCTTTTAACCATGCCACCAACCTATATATTTAGGTATTAATCACAATTGTTCCAAATAAGACGGGTTCAAGATAATATATACTCTGTAGTGCTCTGTATAAATATTTTCTAAAACGCGCTCTCAAGATGTATTTCAAAGTAAAATTTTATAAAATAATTCATGAATAATTAATAGAGTGCTCGTATACAAAATATTCTTTTATTTTTAATGAATTGTTTTTGTTAAACTTTTCTATTAGGTAATATACCTTTAGTTAATGTTAGTTACGTCATTACTATAATTATAAGGGCTCGTTTGGAAGTTGTTTGGTTATCCCATTTTTTGTAAAATGGGGGAGTTTCGAACTCCCTGGAGTTTCCAACTCTTGCATAATGGGGTAATTAAACTACCTAGCCCCCCAAGGTAATTGGAAACTCTCAGAAAAATGAAACTCCAGCATGATAACAAAACGTAAAAATGCAATTCAGGTGAATTATATAATGGAGGAATGTAAATCATGTGAATTGGAAACTAACACATGAGTTTAATTCCCGTATGAACCAAACGAGGCCTAAGTATGATTATACCACTCTCGCATTCAAATCTTTAGTTCTATCTTACAAATTTCTTGAGTCGTACCTAAGCATATCGACTCAACCTTTCTTCATTCATGATAATTCAACCAATCGTGTGATATCATGTCTAATCAAGTCATTTAAGGGACGATTTAGAACATATTAACCTTAGTAATGTCATAATGAGTAAAAGTTTTGCACATCTTAGAAAATGCTAATAAGAAATTATGATTATGGTCAGTGGTGGAGATAGAATTTGAAGTCAGCGAGAGCTAAATATTTTAGCGACGGTGAAGGGGTAATAGCATAACTAATTTTGAAAAAAATTCAAAAAAAATATTTAAAAATATTTAAATTTTCAAACGGCGGTAGAGAAAGCGTCTCTACTGCCCCCCTCGTTCCACCATATCGTGCCATCACTATCACAAGCAATAATTGACACCATGTTTTTTCGTTTTTTACAAAGCTGTTTGGAAAAACAGTTGTGTAAAAAAAACCAAACATATACAATTTTTTAATGATATAGCAGCCTAAAAAACTCATTTTCAAAAACATAATAGTTTGCCTGAATTTTACACAAACAGGTTTTGAAAAAAGGAATGGAAAGAAATTAAAAATGTTACAATCTACCTTGTCAAGTAAACTGATGTTAGCCACTGAAATTCTTATGTTTTTTTTATTACGGAGTACAATTTACTCTTTCTCCAATAATGTGAAAGAGTCACATGTGAGATTATAATCCAACCAACATGTCTTGCTTAAGACGGGGCGACCCGTCTAAATACTACTTGCTTTCCTGTGAAGGGTCGTCCCGCCTGAAATGAGAATTTGTGTTATCCAACACACCCCCTCACATGTGAGGTTCCACCGAAACCTTGGGTTGATACCATGTTAGAGCATGCAAATGGGTCAGGCCACTCAACAACACAAGGAAAGTTTTATCCTAAAAGCAATTGACAATAAGAGTAGCCACATTGATTATAAAGTGGTACAATATCTCCTTCTCTAGTAATATGAGACACTCACATGTAGGATTATAATCCAACACCAATAACAATGGCTTAAGCGAAAAGAAACTTTTCAAAGTTAAGTTGATCAAAACCTACTTAAGGTCATCAATATCACAAGAATGGTTGAATGACCTTGTAGTTTTGTCAATCGAAAAAGGAATATTTGAAAAACATTGATATTGATGTTATCATCAATGATTTTGCATCCAATAATGCTTTTCGAAACCATTTTTTTTTATGATTATAATATATTATGGGTAAACAACGGATCTATAATATAAGTAATTGATGTTACGTCGCCCTCCATCTCAAATCTCAATCATTGATTTGCTTCTTTTTTTCTTTGTGAGAAATATTTTATTTCATAGGTAAATAAATGATTGAAACGGGGAGATTATATATATATGTTTAATATTTTTTGTTAAGCATTGTATATTGTTTTATGAGGCTCCAATCTATTATTTTTCTTATGGGTCTGGGCTCCAAAAAATTCAAGACAAGGCCTGATTCTGTCTATTATAAATAAAAACACTCAGTTTGGTACATATGTACAATCTATAATACAAATACATATTTTAAGTAATACTTGTAAAACGCTTCATTTTATAGGAGAGACGGAGTCCTATTTAAATTTATGAGACAAATAAATTGAAGATGATTTCTAAGAGAAGCCATGCATGCCCATAACATAACTTATTTACTTGCGGAATAAAAAAACAATCGGGTGCTTCTCCACTCACCCTTAACTGGTGTTATATGCCATCGCAGTTCATGAGGAGTTCGGATTCTCTGTCGAGCCCCGGCCTCTAGTTACATACTTACATGCATGCGTGGGTCTCTTGTGATGCTGAATCCACATTGGAGGATCTGGAGCTCCAAGGATGTAATGGTCCAACATAAGTCTAAGATATACCATCCTCCATTCAACTCCACTCTACCACTTTACTTTTTCACATTGTCAACGCGTGTTTTACGCGGTAACGGTAAATATCGTTAGCTACGTATTTGCAAAAATTATAAAAGTTAGATATTTTTAATGTACTCGTAAAGACGGATCAAACAAGATCACACATGAATATATTTTCACTTATTTATTGAGAGAAAAATGCAATTAGATGTTAACACATGAATAGTGTAGAAAAGTGAATATGGTATAGTGGAGTTGAATGGAGGTAGTATTAGGGGTCGTTTGGTTGCCATGGGGGAATATAAATTCACATGAACTTCAATATCACATAAAATAGAAATTCATGTGAATTAGCTAAAAGTTGTTTGGTTTACATATGGGAAGTAAGTTCATGTGGGAATTGATGTGGGAATTACCACTTACCTAGGGGGGCTAGGTAAGTGACTTCCTACATAATGGAGGAACTTAATTACCATAGGAATTCCCACTTCCCATGATTTTGGCAACCAAACAAGAGCAAAATATTGTAATTCATGGGATTTTCAAATTCCCATGAATTGAAAGGGCAACCAAACAAGTCCTTACTCTTTCCATTCATAACCAAATACAACACTTTATTATTTAACATTATTCATGATTAAAAAGAATCTTCACGATTCCTAGTAATGTACTTCCTCCCTTCAACTTCACTCGATCATATTCAAGTTTGTACACTATTCATGTGTCGGTATTTAATTACAATTTTCTCTCAATAAATAAGTGAAAATATATTCATGTGTGATCTTGTTTAATTCGTCTTTACGAGTACATTAAAAATATCTAACTTTTATAATTTTTGCAAATACATAGCTAACGATATTTACCGCTTAAAACACGCGTTGACAAACGTGAAAAGGTAAAGTGGTTGAGTAGAGTATAAGGGAGGTAGTATAAGAGAAAATATGATCATGCGAGATCTTGTTTATTTGATTCGTTTTTGTAAATACAATAAGAATATCAATATTTTAGATATTTTTATAGTGTGAAATTATATTTACGTTCTAATTTGTGTCACGCCAAATGTGTAAAAGGAAAGTGGTTTATTTGGTTATGAATAGAGGGAGTATTAGCTATGCAACTCGTAATTATAGTAATAGTAATTCCCTAACTACTAAAAGAATAAGTTTATCTAAAATTTCCATCCAAAATCACTCATAGTTTATTAAGGAAAAAAATGATTTAATGACAATTACAATTCTCTTATTTTAAGAAGGAAACAAATAAAAAAATTGAATTTTACTAATGAACAATCTTAAAGAGCTAATACTATTTTTGTAATTTAAAAAGAAATAAGAAACCAAATAATATCTTAATAAATAAATTATCAGGGTCACAATTTTTAAAAATGAAACAAATTTTGGAAAAATGGAGGAGCATAAAAAGAATTCGTAAGTATTTTATTTAAATAACATTTTGACCTATAAATTTTAGAAGTTTAACTAAACGTATCGATGAAAAAATGTCAATTTCTTTCTTTTCTATCCATACATTTTTATCTTTTAGAATACTAATAACATGTTTTAATATCTACAACATAAAAATTCTCTTACTATTATTCCTATCTAAAAACTACACATTCGCACATAATTTATACAAGTTAGCTATTAGCTAGGTAAGATTCAAATATGTGATTTGCAATCATGACTTTCTTCGCAAATTCTCATATGTGATGGATTTGTCCGTCGCAAGTTTTGTTCGTCGCAAACTTGCGACGGACAAATCCCACTCACAAAGAGTAAATGGGGACGGGGTGCAAATGAAGCTCTCCACGACTCTACTTACCTTACCACTTGCTCTTTGTAAAGGAGATTTGACCCGTCGCAAGCTTGTAGCTTGCGACGAATCGTCCCATCACAAACAAAACAAGACTTATTAGACTTTCTTAGATGGGTTGAATAAACGTGAAAAGGTGGGTTGAATACTTGAATGGTAGAAAACCTATGTAAATGTGTAAATGGCGTTATTGGCTACACTCTTAAAGAGATTTCTTGTCTACGTGGGCCTTTACCGTTATCTTACTATCCTTTAGACCTTTACGTACGATTAGTACTATTTCTCTATCACAAATACTTATCGATTGCATGCGGACACTATTCAACACAAATTAAAAACGAATAGTTTCACTCTTATAATATGTAAGTGGGGGTGACAAGTAGAGGGTAAATGAATCTCCGCACTTACTCTTCCACCTACATATTGTAAGAAGAATATTATTCATTTTTCCGCATAATCTAATTGGGGCTTTGTCAATTGTAGATTGATGTATTACTTTTATCAGTAGGTCTTGCTTGCAACAGATCGGATCTTGCGACGGGTATTTTGTGAGAGGAAATGGGTAGAGGGGACAAGGTGGGCACCCCCCATGTGCTTCTCCACTCACCCTTAATGAGTATTTTGTGAGAGAATATGGTATCCGTCTTAAGCTTGTGACGGATAGTGTCCGTCACAAATGAGAAGTTGTGTACTTTTATATACACTTTTAAATTGTGAGAAATTTTTTTAAAAAAATTGTTCCCTCGATGGCTCGATGTATGATGTTGTTCGCTTTTATATACCCGTCATATTAGTATGATGTTGTTTGCTTTGAGCGGAAAAAATGATTAAACATCAGATGTATCACCTCATACTCTTTCTTTTTTTGAGTTTACATATATTTTTTTCGAGTATTTACAATTTACAAGTTATATAATAATTTTTTGATGGAAATTTTTTTCAAAAATAATTTAATTTATAAATAAAGTTTTTAGCAATGTTGTATTGTTTTTCGCTTAATATTTAAGTAAACACGATCAAAATTTTTATAGTAAAACTCAAATTCTTTAAAATAAAACTTAAAAAAATGATCATAAAACTGAGAAATTACATAAACATATGTACTACTTCCGATGTGTAATCCATGACATGGCTTTGGGCCAAATGTACACATTTTTGTTTTGGAGTCTTTCACAAAACAGCCTCATAGTTTCTTCTTTTTCAATGTGAAACTTGAGTGGAATGGGCAACCCAAAACAATCCTTCCCTCAAACCAAAGACCACATAAATGTCTTCCCCTCCAATGATAATAACTAACTACCTTAAGCTCCACCACACACTATACCCAGTCGAGCTATTGATTCTGATACCACTTGTTGGAAAGGCCGCCTCCACCATCCGTCATATTAATACGATATTATCCGCTAGGGCAGAGCACATATCAGATATCCGATCCAAAGTGCTAGTTCAGATTATATATCCAAATTAGAATTCCTAAATATAGATATCCAATATCCAAATCAAATGTATCGGATATCCAAAATAATCGGATCGGATACGGATATCCATATTTTGGAATTTACATTAAAATTAAGTTTGAAACACGATCAAATTCATCGTTTTACACGATGATTTTCTTTAGTATTCTTATTTTAATGTTCTCGACATAAAATTTACATATCACTTACATATTTTTCTTATTTTTTAAACTTTTATAAGTTGTTTTATGAAATAACAATGTATTTTCTCGAAATTATATTAGAAAATTATAGTTTTGGATCGGATCGGACATCCAAATATTTTGGTTCTAATATCCTATCCAAACCAAAACCAAATATTTCGGATCGGATATCCGATCCATACATAACTTTCGGATCGGGTATTCAAAAATTCGGATCGGTTTGGATCATCGGATTTTTTACTCAGCTCTATTATCCGCTTTGTGCTAAACTCGTACAATTTTATTTTTGGGTTCCTTCCCAAAGATCTATCATTAATAGGGTAATGGATCTTATAAACTAGACAAGACTGTTTTTTTTTCAAATGTAGAAATTAGGGGTGCATTGATTATCAGGGGTTAGTTTATATGGGTAAACAACCTTACGTTTTATTTAACTTTAGTAAGCAAATTAGTGGTTTTAGCTAGTTGAAGTGGCGATCTCCAAATTTTTTTTTTTTAGAAATGTGCAAATCGCCAGTTGGAATGGCTTTTTGCAAATAGCCATTTCAACTGGCTATTTCTGAAGTGGCGATTTTGAAGTGGCGATTTCAATTAGTACATATTCCCACTAAGAGTCCTTCTGCTTTCTCGTCTTTCTTTTCTTAATACAATTCCTATCTTTGAAATCGGTACTTGTTTTCTATACACTACTTTACGATAATCTCAAAAATACACTTCATTAAATAAATTTTTTCAAACATTAACCACTTTAAACGAAAACCATTCCGAAAATGTCATTTAACGCTCCATTTTTTTTATCTTGTTTCTGGACTTCCGGAGTTCCTTGGGTCGGTGGTGTTGTGGGAGAGACGATGTGTAGAGCTGATGGTATGATTCTCGTTGATCGTCAGCTCTCATTTGAAGATCTGGTTGAGAAGGTTAGTATAGTTTGCAAAGTCGAACTCAGAGTCATACAGATCTCGTTCACACTTGTGTGGACAGATTTGTCTGGTAGAAGAAATTATGTTTATATCAAGGATAACCAGTTTGTATGTGCAATCTATATGTATGCGTTTAATCTTCCGGAGTTGTATGTTATGTTACAGCCCACTGCTCCTCCTTTGCCATCGTCCCAATTCATTCAACCCTCTTATGAGTTTGGGGGATCTAGTCAGGGTGCTGTGTTGGGAGGTAGAGGGGTAATTGATGTTGGTGAGCCTAGCAACCGACATCAATTAGATTTGAATGTGTTCCCAGAAGCGCAAAACGATGGTGATGAGGACAGCGATGACCCTACTTATAACGCCATGTCTTCCAATTTTAGTGGTTTTGGGTTAGAGGACATTAACACCGATCTAGCCAGTTCCTGTTCTGGGTCAAGTTTAGACCCCTCTAGCTCAGACCCAGAGGATGAGGTGGTACCTCATGTCCCTATTGACCATTATGTCTATTCTGCTGTCCGTGATGAGCCTGATCGTTCTTCACGGTCTCTATTTTCCAAAATGTTTGATGGAAACGTTGACAATATCGTCGGTGGTACGCTATTCGAAACTAAGGTAGATGTTCAAAATGCCATGACAAGTTGGTCTTCGAAGAGGAGGGTTTCGTATCGAACGGTTGAGAGTCATAAAAAGACGTGGGCTGTTGAGTGTGGGACTAGAGCCACAAGTTACCCTCAGGAGTTGCTTCACGGTGTAATCTGTGGTTGGAAGGTGCGAGCGACACAACAGAGGGGTTCTGGGTTGTGGAAGATTGTTGTTTGGACTCCTCAGCACAATTGTGCCGGAGCTTCTAACGCGAGTAGGAGGAATAATGTTACCTCCCGGGAAATTGGTGTGTTGGTTATGGATGAAATTAAACAGGATACTGGATATAAAGTTAAACTTGTCCAACTCGATGTGAAAAAAGCGTTTCACGTGGATGTGAGTTACAGTAAGGCGTGGCACGGGCGGAGGAAGGCAATCAAGGCCGTGTACGGGTCCTGGGAGCGCAATGTCAGAGACCTTCCTAGGTATATGGCGGCTCTTCAGGTGGGTTAATATGTTTTTTTAGGGGATTGTATTATTTTGTATTTTATAATGTTATTTCATCTGTTTCCCGTCATTCTTGTTTAGGTCGCTAATCCGGGAACGTATGTTAAGTACAAGTTTTCTGAAGGGACGAAGTATTTGCCCCAGTGGGTGCTGAAGTATGTTTTCTGGTCTTTTGCTCCTTGCATTGCCACTTTTCAAGAGTCTTGTCCCGTTGTTTCTGTGGACGGGACGCATCTTCGTGGATCCTACAAAGGGAAGTTGTTGGTTGCTGTTTGCAAGACGTCTAACAACAACATAATGCCGGTTGCATTCGCTCTTGTTGATGAAGAGACTACACTTAGCTGGACCTTTTTCTTGAATAACCTGAAGAAGTCGATCATCAGAGATCGGTTCACTTGTGTGATCTCAGATAGGCATCTAGGTATTTTACATTTTAAAAATTCTTCACTTTATTATTGTCTGTTGTAATTGTTACTGAAACTTACGCCGATGGTTTTGGAAGGTATAATAGCGGCGATGAAGGTGATGTTGCAGAAGTACCCTTCATATAGGCTGCACAGATTTTGCTTAGAGCACATCAAAGCCAATTTGTTGACCAATTTTAGGAGAAAGGGATTGAAGGAGGCTTGCCAGATCTTGGGGACGGAGCTCAATCAGACGAAATACTGGAATGCTTGGGGTAGAATTAATGAGTTAAACCCCGAAGCTGCTGCGTATCTACAACAAATCGACCCAACGATGTGGACACTCTTTGAGGATGGTGGCCATAGATAGGGGTTGAGTACGACCAACATGTCAGAGAGCTACAACAACGTACTCAAAGGAGCACGTCACCTACCCATTAGAGCCATGGTTGAGAGCACTCTTGAGAAATGTGCCTATATATTCCGCAGAGATCGTCCTAAAATCAACGCCTGCAACACTCCACTACCGCCACAACCGATGGCCATTTACATGGCAAATATGTTGGATTCGACAAGACAGACGGTTACCTCATGGGGAGATTGTTTTGTGGTTGTTGATGAAAGGGGCCACAAGTTTGAGGTGAAACACCTTGCAGGGGTTTGTAGTTGCGGGAAGTGGCAGAACAATAGGTTTTCTTGTTCCCATGTGATTGCGGTTGGTAATTCCGTTAATTACAATCCATTGATGACTATCAACCGATTTCATACGATGGAAGTTTGGAGAAGGCAGTATTCAGGAAACTTTCATCCAGTTATGGGTTGTGGGACGTGGCCAACTGTTGACTGGTCACTTGAGTTTAAGTAGTAGAACTGTTAATCGTAGATTAGAGGCGATGGATTACACTAGGAGACGTGGTAATGGTAGAAGTGGACCACCATGTACGCGTTGTGGGAACATGAACCATGTACGTAGACGTTGTCCAATGTCACATCCCCCGACTGATAGAGTTGGCGAGAGAGATGAGAGTGATTAGCATACATCATTGTGTAATTCCTATCTTAATGTACGAAGACCCGTTTAATTCCTATCATTGTGTAATTCCTATCTTAATGTACGAAGACCCGTTTAATTCCTATCATTGTGTAATTCCTATCTTAATGCACATTACACGAAAATAACACCAATAAATTAAAAAACGAAATCCATACAAAGGAAAACACGACAATTACAATAAACTAAAACAATAAACTAAAACTAAAACAATTACAATTACAAAGGAAACGAATACATCATACAAAAACTACTCATCCGAATCGTCTGTTTCAGGTGTGAAAATACGTCTAGGACGAGTACCAAAACCAATGCCTTGGGTTGGTCTGACGTGTTGGTTGCTATCCCGACGACCAACAGGTCTGGTCAGCCGCCTAAGCTGTTGTTCGGGTGTCAAATACACACTTTGTGGAGCATCAACAACCGCAGACTGGTCAGAGGGCCTCAAAGTCAAACTCATATCCAAACCTGCACCATCATATCCACCACCATCCAAGTAGGAAGTGTCGGTCACAACTCCATCATATCCACCACCACTACCACCGACTCCACCATATACAACCCCACCACTACCACCGATCCCACCTGTTAAACCACCACCCCAGTTATCACCACTACCACCGACTCTACCATATACAACACCACCACTACCACCGACCCCACCTGTTACACCACCACCGCAGTTATCACCACCGACCCCACCATATACACCACCACCTCTACCCCAGTTATCATATCCACCACCCCAGTTATCACCACCGACCCCACCATATACACCACCACCACTACCACCGACATTGTCAACATGTGCTCCACCGAATCCACCAACATCACTAACAGTAGCTCGTATTTGTTCCCAATTCAAAGCATCCAAGTCAAGCCCATCCAAGTCCATGAAACCACCTTGCTGGGCTTGATACTGCGGAACAACCTCGTCCTGTTGGTGTTGGTGCTGATATTGAGCATTGTAAGCTTCTTGCGTTGCCCGTGCCTCGTCGCGTGTCCGAGGATGTCTTCGTTGTCTCACTGGTGGAAGCTGTTGTTCGGCATCTGCGGCGGGAGGGCTCCTTATGACCTGAGTAGGTCGCACGGTAGCAGGAGGATCTACCCAAGGAATCGTAGCTACACTTCCAAGATAGGCACCTACTTCGTGTGACAAAGATTGATCACTCCATCCTTGCGCACGTTGACGGAGATCAGTCAAACATTGGTTCTACAAAATCAAAATATATTAAATTAAATTAAATTAAATACTGTACAAAATCATAATCAAAATAATTTAAGTTAAATAAACTATAAAAACATACCGTATACAACAACCTCTCTCCGTGCGGATTGTACCCGCTAATAGTCCTGACGTCTGGATCACATATGTAACGAACAGAGTTATCTAGATACCATGTTAGATAACGCGGATCTACTTCGGGAAGCCTACTAGGATCAATCGACCCTGTATAAAAAATCCGTTGATGCCTTTCGTTCTACATGTTGATATACTCTAGTAGGTGTTCATTCCTCCATTTGTCCACGTTTTTTCTTGTCAAATACTTATTAGTCACATGGATCTTCCAGTTGTTCTCTGTCAAAACAAGCCCACCCACAGGCACCGTTTGGACACCACCAAACTGTCTAATACATCGATGGGGGTTGTGGAAGGCAACCCACAATCCACATATGAGAGGCACGGTGGAGAGGTATATTCCCCAGCCACTCGTGCACGCATGTGGTAAATTATGTACGATGTTCCTGTAGAGGGTCCACTCGAACTACATAAAAAGTAAACGGAAACGAATTAGGTAACGAATGGAAACAAGTAGCACCAAAAAATAAATGGTCCCCTCTCTAGTAAAAGAAGTAGTACCTGTTCCCATGAGAAGGTGGTCAACTGATCCCGATAATACGGCAAATTTACTTTTCGCTGAATGCAACGGCGGTCGGTGTAACGACTACCTAAGGGACCTCCAATAACTGGCATGCCAGTCGCCACATCATTTTGCACGCGGAATTCAGGCCTTAAAATAGATATCCGCTCGTACGCCCAATATTGTAGCAGTTGTGTCGCTCCGTTCATGTAAATAGTGGCCGAGGGGGGTTGTAAAACACATTTACACATATCATGCAGCAAATAAGCCAAGACAGCTGAACCCCAACTGTAGCCATTGCACACATCAAAGTCAGATACACACAGAACCATATCCTTGTGAACATGTGTCTTCTTAGAGTTGATAAACAACCCGTTACCTAACATCCAAAGAACAAAACAACGAGCACGCTGCTGCATGTCGGCCTCAGTTAACGTAGCGGGTCTACGTATCCTAGTTTCCAAGTGTGACGTGACCAACCACTCGGCTTCAAAATAGGAACACCAATGGGGAAGATCATCTAAACCAAGCATCCCCTGAACATAGGACTCCCAAGCAGTGTCGGGAACCACCAAATCGGTGGGATTAGACCCCACAAGATATCCATCTACCCTAAGACCAAGGAGGACCTCAACATCCTGCAGAGAAATCATCGCCTCAACTACTGGAAGGTGAAATGTGTGGGTCTCGGGACGAAATCTCTCAAGCAGTGCATGCAAAAGAGAGTGGTCGTTTCTCAGGTTTCCTAACTTGAAAAATACCTCAAAGCCCATCTGTGCGACATAATTTGCCGTTCCTTGACAAATCTCCATCTCATACATCCACTCTCTCCATACATTACCGTCCGCTCTACGTGCTTTGGCGGCAACATCAGATGGACGTTCATGCCTAAAAACCTGTGCGGATATATGCTTTGCCTGGAGACAAAATAGTGTATCACAGAGGGGACCCTGGAAACGTCTAGGCTGGGAAGAAGAAGAAGATGTCATAACTGTAAAAGATTTAAATATGAATTAGCTTCTTTAATGGTTTTAACATATAAACAATTACACATCAGACAAACGGAACAACCAGAAAAAAAAAAGGGTTAAAACATTGACTAACTAAATACTTTTATTTAATACGCAGATAATTAATATATGAAAAAAAAAAGAGAGATTTAATTTATCCAATCAATATTATTCAATCTTATCCGTAATCAGGATAGAACCAACCATGATCAAACAACTGGCATATCACTCCCTCCCTTTTTCCTATAAATAACACCTTCCTAAAACTTATTTTCACACAACTCCTCCCTCCTCAACCACCAACACCTCACCACAATAAAAGTTAACAATGTCTGATAATTGGGATTCTGAAGTTCAGGAAGTGCAAAGGGAAATAGATAGAATTAGGGACGAGTCGGATAATTTTCAAACTCGTCTTAAATTATTAATTACGGAACATATTTACATGGACTTATTATTGGGTGCTCCACCCTTAAGTAAGCTCAATGGCATATTTACAGGCAATGCTAATGCTGTACTCACTCCCTCCATGCCAGCCAACACTACCTCCGGTAATATATTAATCATTCTCTTCTTATTTTATGTTTTACATTCAATTTATTATATATATTTAATTTATAAATTCAGATACATGGACCACAAAATGCGAGGAACTAAGATCCTTAAAAGATGAATTAGTAAGCATGATTAAAAGGTTGTTCAAAATAGTGGATCAGTCCGCCTTAAGGGACCTTCTATCTGGAGAGGGTCGAGTCTTTGTTAGGCGGGAACCGGTTTATTATTGGAAAGTTTATGAAGATCTTACAACCGAGGAGGACATGCTGGCCGCATTTGGTGAGGGTGAATATGAACCAACCAACTTTATGGATGATATTTCAGATTACGATGACGAGGATCACGAGCCTATTTGCGGCACGATGGATTAAGACTAATGAGTGGGATATTATTAAGACTAGTTACATTTTCTTATTAACCACTGTTGTATTAAGTCTTTCTTTAATGTTAGAACTGTCATTTTTCAATGTTGTATTTATGTTTCAAATTAATCAAATAAAACTTTAAGGTTTTTTAATTAATTATTCAAAATTAATCAATGTCGTAAACATTACTTTTTTTTTATAAAACAACAATATTATAAATTAAAAATTGGAAGATATTATTATTAAACTATTATACAACTATAGTATTATACAGCCTCAAAATTATAAAATTAACCAGTTTGACTGGCTATTTGCAGGTCAAAATAGCCAGTTTGACTGGCTATTTGCAGTTAACAATAAAAAAAAAAGGAATATTCACTAACTATATGCTTCTTTAATGGTTTTAACATATAAACAATTACACATCAGACAAAAAAGGGTACAAAAAAACTAAACAACCGTCTTACTAGAAAATATATGGTCAACAAAATATTGACTAACTATATGCTTTTATTTAATTAAAAACATCGTTTAAGGAAAGTCCACTATGTTCTAGCTAAATACTTCGGTTCCACCATTAATCTACACGTCCAAAAATTACAAATTAATCTAAGTAAAATAAAGTCGATAACTAGCAAATTGACCAAAACAGGCCACTTTTTTTCCACCAAAAAAATGTATATGTTTTCTACCGAAATTATTTTCCTATTTTGTACTAATAATTACTTAATATAAAATATTTTATACTATTATACCAAATTATTATTTACGTATAATATTATTACCACATAAAAATTTAAATACGTTACAAATACAGACTTGTACGTATAATATTTTTGATACATAAAAATCTAAATACGTTTAAAATACATAATACGTAAAATATTTTTGATACATAAATAATCTAAATACGTTACAAATACAAAATTTTACGTATAATATTATTTATACATACAAATTTAAATACCTATTAAAAACTTAAAAATAAGTATTTGAAATAATTTCAGTGTAAACGCAATAAGTTACAAATTACAAATTAATAGACAAAATTATAAAAACCAGAAATTACCGAAATCGCCGTCAACAAAATATAAAATATCAGCTGCCGAAATTGCTTCAGGAAATGACGTTTTTTTTTTTTAAGAGTTTGTGATTGTGAATTGGCGATTGTGAATTGTGAAAATGAATTGGCGATACGAGCTACTTATACATCTAATTGTTTGCTCAACAATCAACCAGAAATTATTACTCAATGCAAATATTTATTACTCATGCATGTATGACAACAACCATTACTACTCAATGCAAAACATTACTGAAGCAATGCAGTACCACGAAATTATGCAGAAAAAATTCAAGAAAAGAGCCATTTCAAATGGCGTTTTGCAGGTTCAAGATAAGAGCCATTTCGGCGTTTTGCAGGAAAGAAAGAGAGAGGACATCAGGAACAATTCGCCAGTTGAACTGGCGATTTGCGTAAAAGCCAGTTCAACTGGCGATTTGCAGGAAAAGAAAAATTTTTTTTTTTTAAGAATCGCCAGTTCAACTGGTGATAACGCCATATCTTGTTTACGCTTAATTTTCTAACACCCTGAATCTCAAGCTTTGATTAGGATGGTCGCCAACGTGGGAATTGGGTTGACCATCCCAACACCTATGTACTTGGGCCAATGACAAAATTAGGTCCTAATAAAGAGCCTAAATACAACTCCAACTTATTTGATTTGACCAATCTTATTGATATTTGGTACGAGCTTTCTTCGACAAAGTAGTTTCTTATGAAGAGGAATAACCTTGTTTGAATGACTTTACTCGAAGAAAATAATCCTAAATGCCGAATTTATATATATATATATATAGAGAGAAAGGATCAAATGAGTCCTCTTAGAAAAGGTGAGTCCATGAGTCCTCTTATAGGCCATTGGATCTTGGAGATGGATGGCTAAGATTAAAAGAGAAATTTTGTCATTAATAAGGTGTTTAGCCACTTCTCTCTCATCCATATTAATTAAACCACTAATACATTCATTAACCTAACCCATCCCTCACACAATTCATTCCAACCAAACACTTCCCCTTCTCTCTAAAAAAAACACTCTCCCTTCTCTCTAAAAAAACATCATTTATTCTCTCTAAATTCAAATAAACCACCAAAAATAAAACCCTAGATCTAAAAAAAATAACCCCTCCTCCACCTTCCACTATCAACGCCGCCACCCACGACGCCGCCACCGCCGCGCCAGCCGCCATTTCCTGCGGCCAAAAACAGATCCATTTCCTCACCATTTCCTCCGGCCATTTCCTCACCACCACCACCATTTCCACCTCCATTTCCACCCCCTTCCACCTTCCGCCTCCCTATTCTTCTCCTTTCTCTTTTTTTGGCCCGGATCTGTTTTGGGCTGGTGAGGCAGTCGTGGGGTCGGGTGGTGGTTGTGGGTAGTGGGTTGGTCGTCGGCTGGGGTGGGTGTCGGGTGGGGTTGTTTATTGGCGTCGGGAAGGAGAGGAGGGGACGGGGTGAGGGGTGGTGGCAGCGTCGGGGTGAGGTGGTGGCAGCGTCGGGGTGGGGTGGTGGTGGCGTCGGGGTGAGGTGGTGGCAGCGTCGGGGTGAGGGTGGGACTGGTGTGGGGTCAAGGTGGTGGTGGTTGTTCTTGTATTGTTGTTGTTTATGTTAATTTTTTTTTTTTTTTGTTGTTTAATTTCCAGATCTGTTTTTATTATTAAAGTAACACATATTATATATTAAAGTAACACAAAATAATCTTGAAGTTACACTATTAAGGCTTGAAGTTTTGATTATTTTTCTGTTTTGCTTGTCTTTTTCCTTTTTTTTTTCTTCTTCAGTTTTGCTTAAATATTTGTTTTGTTTATTTTTCTGTTTTTCTTTGTTTTTTAGATCTGAAAAGGTGGGTTAAACTTTAATGACGTCTATTAAAATATCACATATTATTTATTAAAGTAACACATATTGTATATTAAAGTCACACATATTGTATATTAAAGTAACACATATTATATATTAAAGTAACACAAATCCTCTATTAAAGTTACACATATTGTATATTAAAGTAACACAAATTCTCTATTAAAGTTACATGTCTTATTTATTAAAGTCACGTATATCAAAGTAACACATATTATTTATTAAAGTAACACAAAATGACCTTAAAGTTATATAATGACTGAAGTTACACTTTTAGTATCTGAAGTTACCCATATAATGACTGAAGTTTTTTTATATGTTTTATATGTTTTTATATGTTTTATATGTTTTATATTTATTAAAGTAACACAAAATGACCTTAAAGTGACACATTTTTTTATATGTTTTATGTTTTTTTTTAATTTGTTATGTTTTTATTTTTTTATTTTAGATTTCGTTTTTTTATTTTTTTATGATGTTTATATTTCTAGATCTAAAGTTACACTATTTTAGACTAAAGTTATATAACTGAAGTTACATAGGTTTGGACTGAAGTTACAGAGATTTGGACTGAAGTTACAGAGATTTGGACTGAAATTTGACTAGTTTGGACTGAAGTCACACTAGAAAAGACTAATGCATAAAATTACCCTATAAATGACTAAGGTTACACAAATAATAATTGAAGTTTCACTAATAAAGTAAAATGTTACACTCATAAAAATGCTAAAATTTAATTGTATTTTGGGTTAAAGTTACACATATAAGGCTTGAAGTTACACAAATAATGGTTGAAGTTACAATCAGAAAAGGCTAAAATCACATAAAATTGTCTTAAAGTTACATAAATTCAAATTCATATTGTCGAAATCACATTTTAGCTTGAAGTTATACAAATAATGGTTGAAGTTACACTCGTAGTGACTGAAATTACACTCATAAAAATGTTAAAATCACATAAACTTGTCTTGAAATTTCATAAATTCAAATTTATGTAGTCGAAATCAAATTTTAGTTTGAAGTTACAAAAATAATGGTTGAAGTAACACTCGTAGTGACTGAAGTTACACTCCTAAAAAGGCTAAAATCACATAAACTTGTCTTGAAGTTTCATAAATTCAAATTTATAAAGTCGAAATCACATTTTAGTTTGAAGTTTCATAAATAACGGTTGAAGTTACACTCATAATGACTGAAGTTACACTCATAAAAAGTCTAAAATGACATAAATTTGTCTTGAAGTTTCATAAATTCAAATTTATATAGTCGAAATTACATTTTAGTTTGTCGAAATCACATTTTAGTTTGAAGTTTCATAAATAACGGTTGAAGTTACACTCATAGTGACTGAAGTTGCACTCATAAAAAGTCTAAAATGACATAAATTTGTCTTGAAGTTTCATAAATTCAAATTTATATTGTCGAAATCACATTTTAGTTTGAAGTTTCACAAATATGGGCTGAAGTTACACTCACAAATCTCAGAAATTCAAAAGTGCTCAAAAGTGATTAACTAAAGCCTAGAGAGAGAAAGTTAATTAATTAGTGCATGGGTAAATGATTAGTGTTAAGTGTGTTTTTGTCTCTACAATCTCATCCATCCATCTCCCTCATCCAATGGCTAGGATGAGGACTCATGGACTCAACAAAAATGGTGGACTCATAAGAACCTATCTATATATATATATATATATATATATATATATATATATATATATATACATATATATATATATATATATACATATATATATATATATAGAATTAGGATCATGTGAGTCCACCCTATCTTTGTGAGTCCGTGAGTCCTAATCTCAACCATCAGATCAAGAAGATCTAATGGATGAGATTACACTACTGATAGTAAGGGTATTTCTGTAATTTCGCGCCTTCCTATATAAGTCTTATTTTACCCCTAAACTTCATTCCAATTCATTAACATTCTCTCTCTAACTTTCCTGACCTAAATTTTCTCTCTATTTTTATTGTAATCTCCCTCTCCTCCTGTGTCTTTGTGGATCTCAATTATTTTTTTTCCCTCAACTTTTAATAATTTATTTGTTCATCTTCTTCATTATTTGCAATGTCAGGTATTTCGATTAATTTTTCATACTCTCTGTATTTTTGTTCTTTTCCTTTTAATTTGATTATCTCTATTAGTATGATTGATTATCTCTATTAGTATGATTGATTATCTCTATTAACTTTTGATTTGATCATCGTTATTGTTATTTTCGTTTTATTTCTTAGATTTGTGTTATGATTTATGATTCATCTCCTTTTATGTATTTTCATATTTCATGTATTTTTCAACTTTTATCATCTCGTTTTGTTATATATCGCATGATTTCTAGATCACTTTTATTTTTATTTTACGTTTTTTTATTGTTTTCATTGATGTAATTCTTCTATATGTGTTATTTCGTTATTTTTTGTTAAGCTTAAGTACTTACCAATATCTTTATGTCATCTCTTTGTTGTTTTTCCTTTTCTGAATACCTAATATTGTTTACCTCTAATTAATGTAAATTAATATCACGTGTTATTCTTAAAAGTATCACATATTTAGCATGCTTTTGTTCAGATTTGTGCTTTACTCGAGTTTTAATTAGGTTTTGTAAATATCTGTTGTTGTTTATCTAATTAATGTAAATTAGTATCACACGTTATTCTTAACAATATCACGTGTTGTGCATAATAATATCATAGTCTGAAATATACTGTATACAATACATAGTATAAATAATTTAATTTAATTAATATCACATGTTATAGTAAATAGTATCACATGTTACACTTAACAATATCACAGTCTAAACTACATTGTAATTCATTATACTTTTTCTTGCTAGAACGTATTGGATTAACATTTGTTGTAGATAATACTTTTGTTACACCTGTTTCTACTCCAGAATGCATACAACCTCATGATGTTATACTCAAAAGTTTCTTGATAGACATAATAACTCTGGTCCAAACCCTCCTTCTTAGTTGTGAACTCTTTTACTTTCTTGGTCAAATGAGTCCTCTACTCATTTATGTTTCCCATTTTTATATTTTTATATTTCATTTTGTCACAAAGATGGTTATTAAATGATGTTTTGTTTTATTTTGTGCAGATTTCTTCGCTTGATGAGAATGATTAAGACTTTTGGGTATGCATGCTGAAGAGTGTTATAATACAACATCAATGAGCAAATGAAGTTCTTTTTGTAGCCATATAGTACAACATCAATGAGCAAATGACCTTTGTTTTGTAGTCAATTTTCTTATAAAGACTATCTTTATTCTTAGATATATTTCAAAGTGGTTACAGCTCTGTATTCTTTTTCAATATTTGGTTTGCACTTTGTTACTCCTAGATATCAGATTTTATTGTCTTTTCTAGGACTCATTTGCAAAACATGAGTAACAACTTTATCAATGGAACTTGTTTTTTTTTAATAGAACGATGTTACTCTTATAATTTTGATAAAGTAGTACGCCTTTTTAGACAAAAAAATTGAAGTAACTCACTAACAATATCATATTTGCATCATGATTTTCCCTTTTTATTATTTTTTATAACAGTTTTTAAATAAACAATATGTAGCGTCATAATATCACGAGATATTGAAAACAATATCACACGTTATAAGAAACAATATCGCATGATGTGGTTAACAATA